>APFE030864748.1:251813-309462 GCA_000404065.3 Pinus taeda | reverse complement strand
TCAAGTATCATTTTCTCCGGGAACAAGTGCTTGAACAAAAGGTCAAGTTGGAGTATGTTCCTTCTAAGGAACAAGTTGTTGATATTCTCACCAAACCATTGCCCAGGGAGACTTTTGAATACCTTAGGAAAAAGCTGGGGGTTGTTGATGCATCATCTTATTGTTAAGACTCTTCTGATTGTTGACTGTGTGCATGATTCATCTGGGGTATATTCGTACATGTGCTGGGTTGCGGAATAGGTTCAGGGGGAGTATATAATACATTGTTGGCATTATGGAGGATGTACAAAAGGAGATCATGGGAGCTGGTCTGAATATAGTTGCAATATGTCTCTATCTCTTTCTTGGTCATTAATGGTGTCTGGTGGATTATGGTTCTTCTTTGCAAATCTGGTTCATAGGGGGAGCATGTTCTTAGGGGGAGCATAACCCTTTGCCCTTGATGTCAAAGGGGGAGAATGTCGCTGAAGTTTTTGAGATTGCCATCAATTCCAAAGGGGGAGATTGTTGGCATTATGTTTCTGGTGAGGTTATATGTTACAGATGTTGTACTTGATGGCAACACCCATGGCATGGCTCTCAATATGATTAGAATTAAGAAGTATGGAGGAGAACAGTTTAGAAGATGCATACCCGCAGGTACGACGTGCAGGGACCGAATCCAGACACGCCGGTTACCCATTCATGAGGTGCGTACCCCAGTGCACACACTTCAAGGCAGTAAAACGAGCACACATGGGGTTTCTTATGTTTAACCCTTGGTATTTAGCCGACGGTATTGTGTTATTATGGTTTTGGCCTATGGTATTGATCCATGATTTGAGGAAGAGCTTGCCTATATAAAGCAAAGGAGATCATTTGGCTTGAGTATGCTCTTGGGTTGAATATCTTAAGACCTGAAATTTTTGGGTTATTGTTTCAAAAAGCTTGATCTATATGAAAGTGAATTGGAAAGCGAATCTGTGAAGGGTGATCTCTCAAGCACTTGATCAGATCTGAGTATCCGTCTAACTGTAGCACACTGGTGATTTGCAAATTCGGCCCTAATATGATGTACACAAGTGTTTAACAGTGCCTCTGCGTAGGTACGCAGAGCAGAAGAAGGCGAGCTACGTGGGTACGCAGAGCAGAAGAAGGGTGACTGCGTGGGTACGCAGAGCAGAAACAGGCGAACTGCATGGGTGCGCAGAGCAGAAGAAGGGTGACTGCGTGGGCGAACTGCGTGGGTGCGCAGAGCAGCAGTGGTTCAGGTACGTACGCAGCACGATAGTCTTTTTGGGTCCGTGCCTACTCTGACAGTACACGGCGCGATAGTGCATTTGGGTGCATACTGTATGCAGCGCAGTAGAAGAAGCAGTGCATGGTCACGTAGTGCAGTAGAAGGAACTCTACGGGTATATGCAGAGAAGTAGAGGGTGAAGTGCGTAGCGACGCAGACCAAAGAAAGGAAAGCTGCGTATCTGTCTCATGAATATCTGTTGACTGAATTTTTCTGTTGATAAGGTGTTCTGGGTTTAGTTCTGTGTTGTTGATCTGGTTACTACTGTTGACTGTGAAATCTACATGTACTTGATGATCATTTGATGTTTATGGATCCAGTTTGAAATTTTATGAAAAGTGGTCCTTGAAAAGAAGTAGGGGGTTGTAGCTCCCTTCCAGGAGAGACTGGAAAACGAGATAGAGTTGTAGCTCTCTGCAGGTTGCAGCCTACGTACTGGTAAAGGACTGCACTAGTACAAGACCATTGTAAAAGGAGTTTCTAATTTGAAAGAAGATAGAGTCATATTGCAGCAGGTGGTTTTCACCGACATTGGGTTTCCACCTTATATCTGGTGTTCTTTGATGTGACTGTCTGTTTTTCTTGTTCATGCTCATTATTTTATATGCCAAAATAATTCAAAGTGTAAACAAGGAAGATTTGGTAAAAGGACTAGATAATACTGATTCACCCCCCCCTCTCAGTATTATTTTCAACAAAAGGTATCCTACCATCAAAAATGGTCTTGGTTCTCATGAATCTGTTGAAGGTGAATCTAGCTCATAAGGTGAGGCAAGGAACTCTAATGCAAAATCTGAAATTTTCAAGAAGGATCTGAGAGGTCAACCCCATCAACAAACAAGGAAAGAAAGTCTTCAAAGAAAATATTTTACTCCTAACTGTGGAAGTGATAGTCAGTTATTTACTTTGATGAATAATGTTGAATGTTTTATGTCATAATTGTGGACATGTTGCAGCAAGATGCAGAAGTAGAATGGTTCAAGACCATCACAAAGAAAGATCATTAGCTTTCAGGTACTTTAGGAGATATTGGTTTTCTTGCAATATGTTTGGTCACAAATCCATTGACTATTATAGAAGAAATATGAAACATGTAAGATGTTATGCTTGTAACATGTCTGGACATATAGCAATGGAATACATGAGTAAATTTCGGCCACTGTACCAAAGGGAGAAAACATCATCACACTCGAAGATATGGAAGAAAAAGGAAGTACAGTCAGAAAGATGTGACATAGCAGAGTATACAAACATTACAGACTCAAAGGGACCTGAAAGTGTGAAACTTCAGAATTTCAATTCTCATACGTAGTTAGCATGAAGACAAGTTCTGTATATACGCGAGTTCCAAGTTGCACAGTCGCGTATATGGGGTTTTTGAGCAAAAAGTAGTGGGACAAACTCAAAAAAAGGGGGGGTCTGATATGATTCAGTCAATTATCAAATATCTATTCTATTCTGATTGATGATGATTACAATCAACTAATAATATGTAGAATTTCTCTTGGCCCTCATAAGATGTTGATAATTTGATGAATAACTGGTATATTATGATGCCTTGATGATTCTTACTGATATTTGCAATGGTCAGATTTGACAGTGAACGTCTGGCACAGGTTCAGGGGGAGCATATGCTTCTAATAGTGCATTGTGGCATTATCTTAGAAGATCTTGGTACAGATCCACATAGTTGTTTTGATTCAGGTGACTCTTTTAATGATGGAAATATACAGGCTGTTGATCCTGATGTTGCTGATGGTGCATATAATATATGTTGTATGATAGTTGTTGATGACTATCATGGTCTTGTTTAGATCATTTTTCCTTGTTATAAATGTCATGTATATCATTTAATGCAAAGGTCATGAAAATACCTAATTTGTAACCCCTCTTGGTTGGGTGGATGAGTCAAAATTGGTGTATCCCCACTTGGTTGGAGATTGATGTATGCATGATTCATTGGTGATAGGAAGGTCATACTCACTTAGTTGAGTTATAGAGTCATGTTATTCTTCTGGAAAATAGTTTTGCAAACTCTGCATGTGCTTAGGGGGAGCATGGATGGTTTAGTGCATCTCAACATGTACAAAGGGGAGCTCAATCAGAGAATTCATCATGTTCTCAAGGGGATCATGGACAACATAATGTATATTAAAGGGGAGAATATCTTGGTCTGCCCTTTGCCCTTGATGTCAAAGGGGGAGAGTGTCTTGGTGTTGTTGTTGCCATCAAGTCCAAAGGGGGAGATTGTTGGCATTATGATATAGGTGTTATCCTTGATGGAAACTCACTCAGATGACAATTCATAATGCAACAGGTTAACTACAAAATATTACAGATCAAACTCCAAAGTTTGAAGAAAGAAAGTTATACACTAGTTCACTTTGTCTAAACAGCATATACACATGGGTTAACATAACCAAAGGAGTGTATAACATACACACGCACTTTCACAGGAGGAAAGGTGTGTACATGTTGGAAAACTAAGTTTTTGGTTCGAGGTATTTGGTCCAAGGTATTTTGATCCAAGGTATTGGTCCAAGGTATTTCATTTGAGGTATTGACCCTAGGTATTTGGCCTAAGGTATTGGGCCTAAGTGGTTTTGGTCCAAGGTATTGAGAAAGGCCTAAAACTATATAGGGAGGAGAAGATCATTAGGCCAAAGTGTACAAGTAATGAATATCTGATGAAGTGTGAGATCCAGTATGTAAGTTATGGGATTCTGATGCTTTGATCTAAACTAAGGATGCACCTATGTGGTTGATGATGGATGATGGATTGGGATCATAAGATCTGAAATGTATTATCATTATGTGGTTTGATCATGGATAGTCTAGATCTGAATATTGACGCATGCTTTATTTTGCGAATGCTATGATCTAGGTATGGCTAAATTCTGAAATAGTTGTGAAGTTTTTAAGTTAGTATTTGCAGATCTGTACGTTGGATCGCTTTGGTAAAAGCATGTATACACACTGGTTTGGCTCACCAGAGTAGTGTATACATTATTAAATATGATATTTGAATTTGCAATTGGTTCTAGTGGTTGTTACAGAGTTCTAGGTTCTGCTATGTGTTCTAGTGACTGTGTTTTGATGATAGTATTCTGAATGTTCGAATTGGTTGATTGTGATTTGCTTCAGTGATTATGGGCCTTAAGTGATTCAGTTGTGGGTGATTCATAGATTGATGATTGAGTTTCAATGATTGGTTAATGCAGATGTATTTGATGGTTGTACTGCAATGGTGATTGATTTTGAGCTTCAATGTTGTTGATGGGTCCCGTATGACAATTGGATGAAACGTGGCCTTTAGATTGTGGTGTTGTGATCCAGTAGTATCCAGTATGAAAATTCATGAAACATGGTCCCTGGAGGAAGAAAGAAGGTCGTAGCATTCTGTAGGTCAGCGCCTATTTATTGGTAAACATATAGGCTAGTACAAGAGCTAGGGGGTTGGAGCTCCCTTCCAGTAGCAGCTGGAAAACGAGTGAAGGTTGGAGCCTTCAATAGGTCGGCGCCTACATACTAGTAAATAGATCAGCTAGTACAAGAGCTAAGGGGTTGTAGCTTCCTTCCAGTAGAAGTTGGAGACTGAGAGAAGGTTGTAGCCTTCTGCAGGTGGGTGCCTACGTACTGGTATGAGTCTGCACGAATACAAGATTGTAAACAAGTTTTTCTTATATTAAAAGAAGACAACAACGTGTGGTTTTTATCCCGCATTGGGTTTCCACCTTAAATCTTGGTGTTCATGTGTGTTTCTTATGTGTGATGGTTTGTTCTATTATTACTGCACATGGTTATTGTTTACATGGTTAATGAAGTATTGATGCACTAATTAAAGATCAACATATGAAGAATTAACTGAATCATAACTTTGCTGGATATAAGTTGGTTGCCTTAAATATAGTTGCATGTACACACGAGTTACCTTCATTGAAGTAGTGTATATAAATCTAATCATGGAAATGAAAAATTTATTGATTTGCAAATACTGATTCACCCCCCCTCTTAGTATTATTTCCAACAGTCAGTCCCAGCTTAGTAAGAATGGAATAGATAAGGTTATTGTTATCACTCAGGTTGTCCCTAAGATCTTGAAGGGATACGACCGAGGTAACCACAAACCAATCTTTGGATTATAGGTTCTAGCCCACCTGTAATCAGAGAGGGCTCTCTCTTGATGATTTAACTTTGTTGATGATGATTTTAGGCTAGCTATTGGGTTCAGTGGGTTTTGTTTAGGTTTGGATGGTGTTTGAATGGAAGGAAGATGCATTCAAGAAAAGAGGCATGCATAGAGTGATAAGTTTTAAACCATTGGGCATGGATTCAAGGAGTAGGACTGCAGGTAGGCTTTCCTGATCACAAGAGGAATATGGAGCAAGGTAGCTGCACATGAAACAACCTTCAAGCTAAAGAGATGGAGTGAAATGTAAGGACTGAGAGGCAATTAAGAATCTCTCAATCAACTTAATAGAGGGAAGGAGAATGAGCTCTATTTAGGGGCAATTAAGAATCCCTGGATAACTGTCATACATGGTGAATTAGGGAAAATATGAGCCAGATGGAATTCATATTTAGTCCTAAAACAGATGAAAAACATAAAGAAAAAACAGAAATTGAGCATAGAGTGCAATTAAACAAGTTCTAAGCTAATATTTCTTTCTGCTGCTTAGATAATGATATATGAATTGAAAAACAGAGGTAAGAAGAACTTATTGATTCATGTATCAGCACAAGAATTCCACAGTCACTCTTCAACCATTAAACACAGTACACAATTCATTCTCCGAGCTCTTAAGCAATCTTTGATTATAGAATTATCAAATATACAGTGCGAGTCTCTGCTCAAGAAAAACATCTAACCAACAAAAACCAACCCTTATTACATTGTTTAGGGTCCTCTTTATAGGTAAAATATCCAAAAGAATTTATTACAGCTGACCTAAACAAGTCTGCGGGAAAGCTTTTAAACCTAAACTTGTGCTGGAATTAAATGCATGTAAATATCCTTTGGGCCGCGTCAAAGGCAGCTGGATCAAAATGAATTAACAGTGTGTCTTTGGTGACCTGGTGCAGTGGTTCTACAATAACTGTGCTTTAAGTTTTGGTCCACTGATCTTATGTGAGTTTTGATGTGCAGTCATTTGTGATGATGAGCTTTGAATGGTTCCTTAACTGCTCCTTGAATTTCAAGGTTTTCTTTTAATGTTTTATTCGCCTCGAGCCCTGAGAAGATCTTCACTGATACACTTTGCCGCAACACTGATACTCTTTGACATGGTTTTTGGCTTCACATCTGCTCTGATACTCTTTAATGTCTGAACTGGGTCTCTCTCTTTCTTCTGATACGTTAAAAACTGCAAAATTGGTCCTTTTCTGCCTTTTTCGGTTCAAAAATGGTTGAGGAATCAAAAGATTCCCCAATATGGCCCATTTCCTATAGTGATGCGCGATTACATCGAAAACTGCCTCAGAATTTCGATCTGGGGCTCCGAAGCCTCAATTTTGCACTTGCGTGTTTTTTGAGCTGCTGACGTCATCATGACGTCAGCGATACGTCAGATGACGTCAGCAGTGGGGTCCTTTTGTACGGTGATGACGTACGCATGATGACGTTAGCAAGGTGACATGGCAGTACGGTGGGGTGATGACGTGGCAGGGACACGGTGGCAGGCTGATGTCAGCAAGGCGCAGGCAGGAAGGAGTTAGTTGGCGGCAACTTGGCAGGTGACGTGGCGCTCATGTCACGTGAGGGGAGGGCGGTTTTTGGGTTTGTATCGGACCACCTTTGGTACAGGAGTGGTATTTGTCAGGGGCGGCCCGATGCAATGAACAACCGACAGCTGTCCTAGTGTACAACAGGGAAACCGCCGTCCATCGGGTGCTATCACACCGTTACGTAAGGGTGCCCGATATGCATGAGGGCCGTCAGATCTAGGAGAGGCGATCCGACGGTGGACGAGAGGAGAAGATGCATAGGTTTTAATCAAACTATGTGCGTGATAAACTTTAATTATTCATGGCTTCGTGTGGGTTTTGAACTTTAGAAATTGGTGTGCTTTGGCGGTGGACTGTGGTTATTTTATTAATCAGATACCAATAAAATCCAAAATACAATGAGCGCGGGGTGTGGTATGGTTTGGTGTGTGGAGAAAAGGGTCTAGCAGGGTTATTTATTTAACCAGATGTTAAATAAATCCCGAGAGTAGTGACACGAAAGGCTAATACTAGATCCCAAATGAGTCTAACATTTCCCGACTTTTATTTATTTATTTGGCTATAGTTGCCATGGGGGGAATATTTAATATTTTTGGGGTTTTATATAGCTTTTTGCATAATAGGGGATAGGGAAATGATTTAGGGAGCTAATAAATAGAATTAGAAGTTAATATGAACTTGTGAGGTGAAGTGTAGGGGAGGGGCTAAGTTTGTGAACTGAAAATTAGTATAGGAAGTGAATGGACTATGGAGAAATGACTTTTACACAAGAAATGTGGCTTCTTTTCACTAAGCCAACTCAGATGTCAACTTGGTTTGAACAGGGGTGGAGTGAGGATAGACTCTTGGGCAGATCCCAGGGTCCTTGAGGGGATGTTAGTGAATGATTTGGGAAATAAGAAGAAGGGGGAGTTAGACATGCTTCGCTTGAAGTCCTTCAGATGTGAACTGCCTGATAAATGTGATCTGGATAAATATAACACTTGAAAATGTGGAATTGATCACAAATCAACATTCTGCAACCTCAAAATTACCTACCTAGCCTACTTTCCTAGCATTTTTTCTTCTTCTTGGTTTGGGTGCATTTGGACTTGCAGACCCAGGTTTTTCAACTTTTTCTTTTTCTGTCTTCCTATCTACATCTACACTTATTTCTTCCAAGGGACCAGATTAAACAGTTGGGCTCCTTTGATTCTCTACCTGTCTAAGAATCTGCCAAGATTAAGCTTTTTGGACAGATATTCATCCTCTATATTCTAAAACAAGAAATTGAAACTTAGGGAGACCAAGATTAAACTGTTTGGACCTCCCTTTAACTGAAAATTCTTCAAAAATGGACTAGTATATCAAAATTGGAACACAACAGTGGCACTTGAACTCGCACATTCTCCTGGCCTCCTTCTCTGTCATCTGTAGCAAATATGGAACATTGCAGCATGCAAAGAATGACATATTTGGCATGTAAAAATGTCAATCATGAAAGATGAGTAACCTGTTGCAGCAGGAGGCTAACAGTTACCATCTTCTTTATTAACCTTAACACCTTCCAAGAGAAGTCTAAGGGTCTTGAACTTGGACAAAAAATCCTCAATGGAAGAAAAATTGTTGGGGTCCAATGTAAGCAACTCATTTCGAGTTGATGGGCTCTAAGTTCATTTTTAATTCTAAAAACTTTAGTGATTTGTTTCATTGCTTCATTAGGAGTATCAAGTTCTGTGATATGGAATCTAAGGTCTGGAGAAATAGACATCCCTATCAACCCACATGCTTGATCTTTCCTATTTTCCCATTTGGTTGCTTTATCTTCATCTTTCGATTTGGTTTCTTGGCCTGAGGCTATTCTGTAAAGACCTTTACTTCTAAGTAAATCCACAATGTAGGATCACCATTGGAAGTAATTGGTGTTGCCAAGAATAACTTGGCATGAACTTTCCATTTTAACAAAAACTAAAGCTATAGATGTTGAAACTAACTGTTCCAATGGAAAGATCTCGAAAAATTAGGCTGATTAAAAAAAAACAACTCTACAAATGGCTTCCGGATGAAGAAGTTATGGCTTTTTCACGAAAAGTTGTTGAAGATGCCAACGAAGTGTGGGAATGTGCAGAAATGAATGATAATGTTATATTTTAAAAAAATTCGCTCGCTTTCCAAACTTAATCTAATTAGCTCAACAAAAAGTAAGACTTGAACTCAAGACCTCTATTCTCATAAATAACTTTGGACCAAGTGAGCTAGTCTAAAAGGTTAGTAATTATTATTATTTTTTTTAGTCACCGAAGCTTTGGGTGCATGCTTACTTGAGAAAGCTATTTTTTGCCTACAAAACAAAAACCACAAAAGCTAAAATGGACATACAAAATAGACTAGTCCTCTTGACCTGAAAGTAGTTAGTAATAGTAGATCTAGGAAATGACAGTCGGATGCAGTTCTACCGGCTTCAGATTTGGATCACTAACAGATGCGGCCCTCAAATAGCTCTGATACCATGTAGGAATTTATAGGGTAAGTTCCTCAGATATAACACCAAATCACACCACTCACAAACAGATCACAGATCAATAAACCAATATTCTTGACATGGTTAAAACCCTCACAGAGGGAAACAGTCCATGACCTGAGCCAATGCGACCACTTCAGCCAATTTATTAATAAAAGAATCAAAATTTACATAAGCTTCTCTCATGAATGGTTACCCTACAAATGACCCTCCATGCTCTTTAAATAGATATCATGGACCAATCAGGTGCTAAGCCATAGATCAAGTGTTGGTAATACCGAGGAGAGAATGAACCATTAGATCACTACGTATTGTGACCATCAAATTATAAGTTACAAAAGCACATAGTAAAGAAACACACTTTACCTAAATCTACACTAGACCAAGCTATACTTAACTATTTCCTATGCGTTGAAATATCCTAATATGTGACCCTTGTGACATGCTGATTCTTCGCGAACCTCCCTCATTGCACACCTCCCAAACAAACTCTTTTATAGTCCCACTCACTCTTTCAACTGCCTGGATCTCTGAGACTGTGCTTCCTACGGCTAGTCAGGTGGTTGCACCACCTGTGCAAGACTTCAAATCGCCTTCCAGTATAGTCCGTGGAAACTCCTCAATTTCCTTCGTGACAGCTAGCGCAATGTGTTCTACTGTATGTAGTGTGATCCCCTGGTTAATGTGTTTGCTGAGGTGCAGTCATAGCCATGGCAGGAGAGTCATAAATTCTCGGCGACAATCTTCTGATCCAGTGGTATGATCATCCGCACCTTGTCTTGTTATCCTTGGTTGATCGAAGAGACATGCTTGCTTGATCTCATTTTCTAGCCTTTTGATCTCGGCATCCATCAAAATTCTTTTCTTCCACAATCTTACCCGGTCTTTTTCAAGTTCAAAAAGTCTAAGGTTCCCTCACTAAATGGCTTCCTGAATCTCTATGTGTTCTACCTCGCAGCGCTATGTGATTTCTTCGTCCTGGTCTTCGCATACTGTCACAACTGCGGGAGCTATTATGTGCAGATTCCTCTTTGCATTCTCTTCAAAAATTATGGTCTCTACTCTGTTTCACACCTTCAGAGTTGGTTTTGTGGTCAGGGTTTTGCACATGGTCCTATAGGCCCATTGAACCACTGGTACGGGTAAGTCCCAATTAGTGCGTCTTACCTAGTGAAGCTTGTTCAGAACTTCGCACACCCCATCGAATGCTTGGTCGTGGATAGTTGGTAATGTGCTTTGCCTTTCCTACCTTTGCAGATTGTTTTGATTCTCTATTCTGGGAGTGGTGTGCGCTTGTGCGGGTTGTATAGCATATGTCCATACCCATTGGGAAAGGTGGGCGCGCAAGTCGTTCCGCCCTTGCTCACTGGCTCATGTTCTGAGCTAGGGTTTTCCAAAGCGTAGCTGCATCATCCTTCTCCATCCGCACTAGTCCTAAAAATTTCCTTAATGTATACCCCACCATCGTGCGGGCATTACGCGGAGTGCCCATTTCAACTCATTGAACCACTGCTATTCTAGTACTGTGCTTTCAATTTTTCTCAGGAATTCATCCACTACTGTCAACCCATCATATGTCAGCAGATCCCTTGCTTCTTTTGTCACGCAGTGCAGTGATCTAACCATCATGTTGCAATTAAGCGTTGTTACTTCGTGCAGCTAATTCTGCCATTTCTCTATCTCTTCGTCTAAATCCGAAGTGCAGGAGCTTTCGTGCTCCCACAAAATCCTTCCATATGCAGTCAGATTCACCCAATCCTCTTCTCACATAGTTATCTTGTAAATATAATCGAGATCATCATCATTATCATTATCGCGCACCTGTTTAGTGTATCGCCCTCCTTTGGCTGGATCTAGTGGTACTAATACGCGTAGTGACTTTTTTCTCAAAGATCATTTTGCACTTCTTTAGATTTATGACTCCATTCATATCAGTGGCCTAGTCTTTTCCTAGTCACGTGGGATAGGTATTACTGTCATTGACAATCTCTATCACTTCAACAACTGCCTTCACGCTTGCACCTTCAATAACTACTATTACCCCTTACAATGTTCCCATGGGCAAGATATTCTGTTGGTTCTGCATTCATAACTGAATAAGGTACCACTGTAGTGCAGGTCTGCCCATGCATTCCCATGTTTGTTTTGGTAGTACATTCGCGTCTGATCCCAGATCCAGGATTACCTAATCCATTTCATATTTGTTGATTTGCGTAGTTAACCTCATTTCCCTTCCTATGTGTAATGCACGCTTTCTGAGTTTCTGGACCACGTGCAGTTCTCCTAACCCCACACACCTAGTGATAAGTTCATGTAGCCCCTTTACTGCCTTGCTGTCACGTAGCAGTTTCATGCATGTCTCCAGAAAGGTAGTGAGAATTAAAGGATCCATTTCTGGTTCTAACTGATCCTTACTAACTGAAGTGGAGGCCTCCATGAAGCTCTTCTTAGCTTCCATGAATGTCTCCTTCACATGTTCTAAATCAAATTTGGGTTCCTTTGTAGGAGCCTTGTGAACCCACGCACATTCTTTTGGTTGCTTCCCTTTATCATCACTAGTGGTCATACCGCTCCTGAGCATCATGTTTACATTCGGGTATTCTTCGCATGGTTTAGACCTCATCATCTATAAATTCTGAATCGGAGGGGGCTGAAGTACCCCTTTTTTGCACAGTCTCGCTATCAGTGTAGGGCAGTCTTCTGCCTCATGATCAAACTGAGTGCAGTACAAACATGATGTCCTCATCGGGTTTGTACAATTGCGGGCATAGTTCCCTAGCCCTCTACAATTATAACAAATTAATTGTTTGTGACCCTTCCTGGTCCCATTCCACCTCAACCTCGATCGCGCCCCTAAAATCCAACGCATGCCATTCCTGCATTTGGGTCGAGGGCTTGTGTTTCGGTCTACACCCTGTATGTAGGGGCCTAATCTATCATTAGTTCATAGCTTCTACAAGTGTGCTCATCATGGCCTATCAACCTGTAGAAGTTACAAAACAATTGTTGGGACATCTGCGTATACTTTTGCAATAGATGACAATTGTCCTATCTGATAGATCGCACACCATAATGGATTCGCCACACTTGGTCCTATCCATGCCTCATGTCTTAACAATGTGAGAACTCCTCCTGCCAAGTAGTTTGCGAACACTGGATAATGGTCCTTGTCATGCCCTTTGCCTTTGCATGTTATGCACCATACCTCCTTGCGCGCCTCTAGCTGAGGTGTCCTATCCTATTTCAAACTTTGCATTTATAGACACAAATTTTGCAATTGCGCGTCGATTTGTTGGAATCCTAGACTAGGGTATTATATGGGGGTCTCATGTAATCTCATTACCATTTATAAATCTTCGGCCTAGGTGGAAAGTTTTTGTTGTGATAGCACTGTCCTTAAATGCGGCATCAGTGATGCTACAAACCATGCATGATGTTGTCCATCTATCAACATCATGTTGGCTTCGTGAATCATACCCTTCATTCTTTGATCTAGATCCCAGGGGTCTCGCCTGAGAACATCGTGATCTCCTTAAACCAAATGATTGATTATGTTTCCGACTTTGGCCTACTAAATTTATTGTTTAGTGCAGCTTGGATCTCTGTGATTCCTATATTTGGATGGTCATTAGAATGCTTGATGTACCATGTTAATGCACGATCCTACAACGTGCTTACCAGTGTATCCTTCTTGATATTGTCATCCATGACACCTTGTGCTTCCCATATTGCTCTTACCACAAGCCAGAATTGGTCTAGACCTTCATTCCCTACTCTTATGAATACCGATAGTTTGATCGCACTCGCCATACTGATTGTGGGGGTGGCGAAGGTGGGGTGGGTGGAGATGGAGGTGAGGAGGGTGAGATGGAGGGCGATGTGGATGGAGGTGGTAAAAGTGGAATGCATTGCCTTATCAGACTGATTGCACTTCTCAGAGAAACTTTCGTGAGCTCTTCCTCACTTTCCCACGAGGGGGAAATTAAGAGACTAGTTCCCAATTCTTCACTACTTCCTCTTTTGTAGATCTTCCAACTTCGCATAGTCCTAAACATTAATTTATTCACATAACCTTCTTTTCACACAATAGCATCTTAATACAAGTGTTCAAAGATTTAATATACTTACTTTATGGTCCCTTGAGGAAATGTTGCTCTGCCTCATTATAGCTAACGGTCGTGTCTACTGCAAACTCAATGACAAATCCTCCTATAATTCGGTTGAGCCAATGGTCCACATTTCTTGCGATCTTATCTCCTGATGCTTCTAGTATACACACTAATTTCAGAGTCCACACGATTGGTTTGTCGAACCTACACCTTCCCTGACTGTCTACTAGCTTCACAATCCACTCATATAGCTCAGAAGGAAAGGATCTAAAGAAAATTTCATGGATTTTCGTATACAACTAGCACTCCAACCATTGTTCTTTAGTTACTCACGGATTTCTATTTTCCTGTGCCACAAACTTATGAATCTTCTTTTCCAACCACTCTTCAATTTCTTTCTTTATTGGATTCTAGTGGCTCGACATCAGACATCCCTTATGCAGATCCCAGTCCCAGCAACAGAATCATTTGTTGGCTTGTATGGGCCTGACCTAGGTTTAGAGATGATTTAGCCAAGCAAATCCCAGTACTATTAGCCCTTTCAGCAATAGTTCATGGAGCACAGAATAAAGTCTCACCCGAAGTAGTATGGGAGGGTGCTAGAACCAGGTTTCCGCACCTTGGGGATGTTTGATGAGCTTCTAGAGGTCCATGGTTTGACCCTGCATGCATGTCGCTACGCGCACCTGTTAGTCCCTCACAACCTATGATGCTACTTCTGTGTAGCCCTACTCATGGCGCAACCCATATTATACCCAAGTTCCTTGCTATTTAATATGTTACTACCCTATTACTCAACTTATTTGTGTAAGACTAGTGATAATTAACAGCATATCCAACAATCATATCAGTGCACACGATAAACAAAAAAATATAAATGTAAAGAAGGCAATACACAAGAAGATACACAAAAATAGGAATAAACTTCTCTTTATTATTCTTCAATCAAGATTATAGACTCGACACTGCCCTGCGCACTCAGCTGCAGACTCTACTAGGCCTCTGCGCACTCAGATGTAGAGCCTCTTCCTACTACTACAACCCAATACACTTCGACTCTTACTCTATGCTTGAACCATGCATATTCATCTATATCTCCAATTCTTTCTTCCTTACAACTTAGATCTTCACTCTATTTATACAATCCCATGGTCCACAGACCATGGGTAGGCCAACATGACATTACATTACTTTACAACACTTAGGGCGAACAAACCTACGACTCATCCTATACATTGCACTCTGTGCCCATAATTCACAGAGTCTTACAACACATTTGACCAAAACTTGGGCTTTGATCCCCAAAACATGATGTGGGGGGATTCCATACCCAACAAGCATCAAAAATGTTATCGTAGGAACATAACTTGGCACGTGTTCTCAAAAGCCCTATGTGACTGCTTTGATAGGGAATCTAATTTTTTGGGTCGTCTCATTAAGCTCCAATAGACAGGCACAGTAAAAGACTACATTGCAGCATTTGAGACATTGGCCATTAGAACTGATGGTGTAGGAGATGAATTCCACTTGGAGTGTTTCATCAGTGGTCTCTAAGAAGCAATCCAAGCCCATGTCCAAATGCACCATCTAGCTACGTGGATGGTCGCCTGCAAAAAGGTTTTTAAGGTGGAACTTGCCTTAGCTACCCAATTCACTTGTCCAAATTTCATAGCAAAGGGTTGTCCCACCCAAGCTCAGAACCCTACCCAAACACTTAAGGTTCAAATTGTGTTTCGAACAGAAACAGATGAAAGAAGAAAACAAGGATTGTGCTACTATTGTGATGAAAAATACTCCCTCGAGCATAAATGAAAGGAACCAAAATTCTTTCAAATTGATGCTATTGATAACAGGTCATCTGAAGAAGCCCCACTCCTTGGGGGGCTCGAGGACGAAGTTCAGGAAAGCTAGCCTGACAATGATCTCACATCTACACAAAATTAACTAGTTATCTCACTGCATGATTTGGTGGGCATTTCTTCGCCTAAAACTCTCAAAATTCGAGGCTTTCTTAAACATTGACCAGTAGTGGTATTGATTGATACTGGAAGAACTCATAACTATATCCATAAGTGAGTCACTAAAGCTATTCATTGTTTTCTGCGAGTAGTCTCTAATTTCCAAGTCCTTATGGCTGGTGGGGGGACTATGAGATGTGAAGGCTGCTGTGAAAATATTAAACTTTAGATGCGAGACTACCACCTAAAGACCCCCATGTTTGCTATTGAAATGGGTGGTTGTGACATTGTCTTGGGTGCTCAATGGATTCGCACATTGGGCCCAACCACAATGGATTTCTAGGAGTTATATATGAGCTTTAAGTAGAATGACCACATTCATACATTACGTAGACTCCAGGCTGGTGCTCCTACTATCATAAAATCACATCTAATGGAAAAGATTTTGAAAAATGGCCATCATGGAATCATCGCCCAATTTAATGCCATCCTTTCCATTGAATCCACTACTTCTCATATTCATCCTGAGATGCAATAGGTCTTAGACAACCACCAGCAAGTATTTGACAAACCTAAAGAGATTCCAATCCTCTAGGGGTGAACATGATCATAACATCCCTTTGGTACGGGGGCCCAACCACCTAATGTGTTCCGATACTGATATCCTTTCTCCCTAAAGAATGAAATTGAAAAAATCATCAAGGAACTCCTCAAAGTCAGTGTTTTTCATCCTAGCATCAGTCCTTGTTCATCACCAGTGGTCATGGTGCTAAAGAAATATTTAGAATGTCTCATGTGTCCAGACTTTTGGGTCCTCAACAAGCTCACTGTCAAAGACAAATTCACTATTCCAATTGTTGATGATATTCTTGATGAACTACATGGTGCTCAATTCTTACCAAGCTATATCTTTGCTCTAGCTATCACCAAATACGCATGAGGAAGTAGACATTCCCAAGACTACCTTCCAAACTCATAAAGGCCATTCTGAATTCCTGGTCATGCTATTTGGTCTCTGTAATGCTCCATATACTTTTTAAAGCCTCATCAACCACCTATTGAAACCATATCTCCAAAAATTTTTCCTTGTCTTCATTGATGACATTCTCATCTACAGCCTAACTTGGGACAAACATCTTTATCATGTAGACCTAATCTTGCAACTACTCTAGAATCACAAATTATTTGTCAAGTTGTCCAAGTTCTCCTTTTGTGTGGAATAAATCAAATATCTGGGACACATTGTGGGTCGTGAAGGAGTGAGGGTTGACTGAAAAAAGATATAAGAAATGCAAGATTGGCCCCAACCAAAAACCTTGAAGTGTTTGAGGGGATTCCTAGGTCTCATTGGCTACTATCATAATTTTTTTCCGCAATTATGGTCGCATTGCTAGACCCCTCACTAATATTCTCAAGAAAAAATCATTTCTCTGGAATGATGCAACTCAATAGGCGTTCATGGCTCTCAAACATGCCATGTGCTCCACTTCCGTATTGGCCCTACCAGACTTCACCAAATATTTTTTGATTGAAAGTGATGCTTCTGGTACTAGTATTAGTGTTGTATTAATGTAGGAAGGTAGACCATTGGCCTTCACCAGCCAGCAACTAAGTGGAAAACATGTAGGTCAATCTATCTATGAGAAATAAATGATGGCCATCTTACATGCAGTAGACACCTAGCAACATAATTGTTGGGGCAACATTTCCAAATCCACACGAACCATAAAAGCCTAAAATATTTTTTGGAGCAATGTCTATCATTGCCATCATAAAATAAATGGCTGGCCAAATGCTAGGATATGATTATGAGATAATTTACAAGAAAGGGAGTGACAATGTAGTAGTTAACGATTTATCACACCAATTTGAGGATGAAAGCACCATGTTAACAATCTCTCTTCCCATACTAGATTGGATTGAAGAGGCCCACAAGGAATGGTTCTCACACCCCTCTCTCTCCAAAATTATTAATAAATTGAGAGAAGATTCTAATTCCTTGGCCAAATACTCTTGGAAGGATGATATTCTTTTCTAACAGGATTGAGTAGTTATATTGTTGACATCCACCCTCAAAACTCGCACTTTGGAAGAGTTGCACTCATCCCCAACTACAAGGAATTCAGGATTTCAAAAGACTTATGATCATGCTTGTCATTCTTTATTTTGGACTGGTATGAAAAGAAAAATTCTTACTTTTGTAGCTTAATGTGATGCGTGTAAATGAAACAAAGGAGAAACAGTAAAGTTATGGAGAACCTTACAACCATTGCCACTCCCTGCCTCTGTCTAGATCGATGCTTCCATGGATTTCATCGTTGGTCTCCCAAAGTCAGGCAATAAATCTGTCATCATGGTGGTTGTGGAAAAAAACTCTAAATATGCTCATTTTTGCACTCTATCCCACCCATTTACCCCCACTTTGGTGGCTCAATCTTTCATGGACCAGATCTTCAAACTGCATGGCATGCTGACTTCCATGGTGTCTGATTGAGACCCCACTTTAACCAGCAATTTTGGCAAGAAATTTTCAAGCTACAAGGCATGCAACTTCAACTAAGTATCGCCTATCATCCCCAAACTGATGGTAAAATATAAGAAGTCAACAAATGTTTGGATACATATCTAAGGTGCTTCACTTTAGAAAAGCAACATCAATGGGTATAGTGGCTAGCTTTAGCTAAATAATGGTATAATACTAACTATCATGAAGCCACCAAGATGACTCTGTACGAGGCAGTGTATGGCCAACTCCCACCTTCACCTATTTCTTATATCCCTGAATGTTCTAAGTTTTAGGCAGTTAATCAATTCCTACATAACTATGTCGCCATGATAGCTCATCTCAAAGATAATCTACATCAAGCTCATAATCGAATGAAGCAACATGCAAACCAACATCATTCTGAGTGCACATTTCAAGAAGGGGATCAGGTATTCCTATGACTGCAACAAATAAGAAAACATATCTCAAAGAAAAGGGCTGCTAAAAACTAGCACCAAAATTCTATGGACCTTATCAGATACTTCAGTGCATTGGAGTAGTCGCCTACAAATTGGCCTTGCCACCAACTTCAAAAATCCATCTGGTTTTCCATGTATCGTGCCTCAAGAAAGTGGTGGGGAACAATTGCAGAAATCAAACTAGTCTACCAAAATTGGATGAGGAAGTCTCACTCTGGCTCTAACCAAAAGAAGGCCTCGATACCCGTGGAAGACATCTTCGCAGTTGCACGATTAAGGAATTCCTCGTCAAGTGGAAAGAAGCCTCTCCAAAAGATACGACCTGGGAACCAACCACTATTCTTCAGTAGTTTCCGCAACTGTAGCCTTGAGGACAAGGCTTATTTTGATGGGGGAGGGCATGTTAGGGTCCAACCCTAACCCCTTTATTTATGTAATAAGAAAAATGGGTAGATTCATAATCATAGTTAGTTAGAGAGTAAATAAAGTTTGCATTAATAATTGTAAGTGGTTGGCCCACATTAGAGAAAAGGACCACAGTTAGTTGTAAACAAGCCATACTTAATAAATAAAGTGGTTAAGTCGTGTTATGGAAGGGACCACTAGCAGTTATGGTTTTGGATGTCATTTAGCTATAAATAGTCTTAGTTATTAAAGGAAAGATCATTGAGTGTTATTGTAATCAAGCTCTGCCATGCTGTAGGTTTCCCTCTCAAAGAGACAAGTGAAAAGTTAATCTACTTCTAAATAATAAAATACTTGGTATTTTTCTCATTTTATTCTGTGTTCTAGGTTATATTTCTTCACATTTATGGTATTCTCAAATTTCTTGCAGGTCAAGAGAATAACAATCTGAATGTGGACCTAGTCCATTTTGTCCCTACTAAAAATGAGTATATGTTCAAGTTGGGTAAGCATGTAGACCCTTCATTGTTAACACCAGACAAGCCTTTTAGGCAACTGAGGAGTTACTAAAAGAAATGAATTTTTAAATTGGGGATATTTGGCGTTATCACCCTTATAGTTCCATTGCAAAGGAAGAGAACGAAAAACTAATGCTTCAACTTATGATCATGAATCTAGGCCTGAGATTGAATGGAAGGTTGTCTTTAATTCATGACCCATTAACACATAAATGGAGATTGAGACTTCAGGATAAAAATATAAGGCATAAAAGAGGATTGTGGATAAAAATGGGGTTGTGGAGGTGGAGGATGTTCATGCCAGAAATAAATCTAAAACCCAAGAAGTAGAGGAAGAGGAAATTGAAACTAGGTTGGTGGAGATAAGACCAGACCAGCCAAGATTCCAGGTGGCTTTAGAGGATCCACTGTAAGCTGCTACCTCATCATCTTCAGAGGTATCCATTCTGTTCTACAGGGAGTGAAACTATGATAGAGCCCATTCGGCTTGTAGGAAAAGAAATTTAATAAATAAATAAGAAAATTAGGGAAGAGATGCAGCAACAAATGGCATCGCATTCCATCCCATATCAAACCAGACTCCTAGCTACTATGGACTTGGAGAAGAACTAGATGAAATTCTCACTACACCACCCTTGGCACAATCACTACCATCAATCGCATAGTTCATGGATTTGGATGTGTCTCTAGATCTGAAAAGTATCCCTCTACTCGACAAGATCAACTTCAATAGGCAGGTGGGAGAAATGTTATACAATGATTTAAACCAGAATGCCATGACCATAAGTAAATGCGAGACATTTCTAGAGAAGGCTACAACAAAGCTAAAGAAAGATATAAATAAATCTAGAGCTCTACATATGAAAAAAGAGAAATGCAAGGAAATGATTGTGAAGATGGGAATGAACCCAGAAGACAAAGTTGCATTTGAGACCCTTCTCCAGAGTTCGTAAGTTGAGATTTAGGAGTTGAGGCATAAGCTAAATATGTCTAATAATGGACATGTGTAGTCCAAGGAACTAGAACAGGCGAAGGAAGAGAAAGAGATAGTGTCCAAGGAGATAATAGATAAGAAAAATGAGGTGGTGGCCAAGGAAAATTTTAAGGATGGAAAAATTTATTGAAGCTTAAAAACATTGGCAAATCTCACTAATCCCTAATATGGAAACTATAAAATGTTTATTGATATATTTGTAAAATTATTCAAATTTATAATGATTTTATATATAGTCTCTATATAACGTTGGTGGTTTTTAAGGTAAAATAATTTTATATTCTAAAATTTGGGTGAATTTTCTTTTATAAAAATTGGAAATTAGCAAATCTTTTTTGTGGAAAAATCATGGAAAATTAGCCCACTAGGCGAACGCTAGCCCCTAAAATTTTCCATGGTGGTGGCTCTTAACCAGTAGGTAGAAGAGATTCAGTAGAGGTTATACCCCCACATTTGTGCAATTCTCATGCCAAAGAATCCTCAAAATCCTACAAAAAATCTTACTAAGAGCCTCACCAATCTACATCTCTCAGAAGGGGAACTCAAGAAGGTATAGATGTTAGAAAATGCCCAGCAAGCCCTTCCACAAAAGGATAAACAACTCGAGACTTCCAAGACTAATGCACAACTAATCAGTTAGAATTTGTAGGTAGCTATTCAAGAGATCGTTGAGGTCAAAGACAGACTGAAAGGAAAGATGTCTCTTCTCCAGGCTAAACAACTAATATGGGATGAAGTGATAGAAGACATGAAGAACAACTAGGAGTACATAACTCTGATGGTTGAGAAAAATATTGTAATCAAGGACTATGATTTATTCATCTTACATGCCAAGGAAGAGGGTGAAAAGAATGCTTAGAATGTTAAGAGATTGATCCAATATGTAAATGAAAATCCACTCATTGAGTTGAGGACTATATATGTGGTGGATTGGGTGTCTGCAATCATGGAGATCTCTAAAGTAGTCTAGAAAGAAGAGGCCAGAGATAAAGCTGAAGAATGTCTGGAGATAGTAAAAAAGGATGTAGTTGCGTTTAATTCAGAGTTTGAGCATAGGGTCTAAGCAGTATTTCCCGACTGTTGGAACCTCATAGGAGTGATAATCCTATGGGATAAATGTAGTCAGATGTTGGTAGAGGCCTTCTCATGGGAGAAATACAAGAAGACTTCTACCTTGAAGGGTAAAATTGTGGTAGATTATTTAAGGATATATTTCCAATTTCTGGGGTTGGTGAAGACTTTATTTCACCCCGGGATGAACTATGTAGGACTTACAAATCTCAATATTTCCTATCAGGTGTTCTTTCGTTCTCCTCTACCAAGTCCAATGCTATGGTAGAGATGTGACCAGTATATCAACATTCCACTACTCCAAATCATTGATCTAATGACTCTTCCTCCTAAAATAATCTACCATGATTGAAGATATTTCTAATCATGTCAATCATGACACCTTACTATTTGATGTTTTGTAAATATTTTTGTTTTCAAGAAATGAACTTCAGTTAGTTAGGATTTGGTCAGTACATATGTTTTACTAGCATGGTCACATATTTTTGTTATAATGAACCATTGGAAGATCAAGAAGGAATATTTTGTATGGGGTTCTCATCCTGAGGCCCTATAAAAACAATTTATGATACATTATGTTGAGTTCAAATTTTGTTTCAAGAGGGAATCTTTGTAAATGTGAAATGAAAATGTATGCCTTGTTTGAATATTAATGAAAGATGTTGGTGATTATGGCTCACATGAGGTTGTAGTATGTATTATCCTTTGTGTTTATTCCATTTATCTTTATTATTATTTTTAGATTACATGTTATAGTAGCTGTTGGATGGGTTTTTATGAAATCATAGATTCATCTATGTCTAATGTTGATCTAAGATGCATGTGACTAGTAAAATGTAACATCCTTAATATGCACTCCATGTAATATAGCATACCATTTAGTGTTCATTTGCACCCATTTCATGCTGATGTCTAACACACAGGATTATGAACTAATCCCTCTATGTTTGGTTTCATTTCTTTATAATTATTCTCTTCAATATGCTACAATGACTGATGAACTACATGTTCACATAATGTTGGCCACCAAAATCAAACCATAATTATTTTATGAGTTTTACTTTGTTGTCAGATTTGCATTTCTCTCTGTAAAAAATATTTTGACCGATTCTATTTTAAAATATGTTTAATATTGAGTGTAAGTAAACAATTCCAGAAAATCCTACAAGCACTCATCAATATGTCCTAGGCATTGGTCTCTCCTCAACCAAGGGGATGTCTCTAGGAGTCACAACATCTTATGTCATTGTTGTCGGGGAACCGAATCAGAATATTTTCCCTAAGTATGACACTTGTACACCCTTTGGTTAGGTGAGAAGAAAGGGGTGTGGGTTGTAGATATCGCAAATTGGTGACTCCACCATTTAAATATTATTTTAATCATCCTAGCTTTCTAAAGGCCTCATAATCACTCTAATTCTTCAACATAGAAAACTCCCCCTTGTATTTGACCCTGAAAAAATCATATCTAGGAGGGCTTGGAAAGAAGAAACCACTATCACTCCAGATCCCATGATATATTTTCCTAAAGTGTCAACCTCTAGCTCTTGGAAGGATGTGGTAAACTACTTTGAGTCCTCTTTGAAAGTTATAGAGTATTTTGAATATCATTTCCCATTGTTTAGCTCATTTTCCTCAAGAGTTAAAATGGAAGAGGCTTCTATCAGTTCACCTCCTTTTGCATTTCATATCAACCTAGAACCTGGAGAAGTCAAAGATATTGTAAGCTTTGTGATCAAGTTGTTTCTATTTTGATTGATCCTAGGTCTAATTATAGTTATATTAATCTTGACTTGGTGGATAAGTGTGGTTTGAGAAAATAAGTGCATGCAAAATCTTGGTTGGTACAGTTGGCTATAGGTACAAAGAAGAGATTTCACCATTGGATAAGAGCTTGTACATTTGAGTTAAATGGTATGGCTACATCAACACATTTGAATGTACTACCATTGGGATCGTATAACATGATTTTGGGTATGGATTAGTTGTACCTTCACAAGACCAAAGTGGATTGTTTCAACAAGGCCATTGAGTTCTTGGATGATAATGGGGAAAATATAATTTTGCAGGGAAAGGAGAAGCCTACATCAGTGAGGATGGTTACCACTATGCAAGCTAAGTGTAGTTGTAGAAAATGTTGTGTGATGTTTGTAGTGCAGATATCTAGTGACAAGGGTAAATATGTTGAGGATTCATAAATATTCAGGAGGTACCCTTTATTGCAGCAGTATCAGGATGTGTTTCCAACGTCAAAGGCACCTTATAGGGTGAGTACCTCAGAGCTAGTAGAGTTGAAATTGCAGTTAAAGGAGATGCTTGACAAGGGATACATTAGGACAAGTGTATCACCTTGGGGTGCACCAATGTTGTTTATAAAGAAGAAAGATGGTACTCTCAAATTGTGCATTGGTTATAGGAAACTGAACAAGGTAACGATCAACAACATGTACCCATTACCGAGGATTGATGATTTGTTTGATCAGTTGAAGGGAGCAGCAATGTTCTCTAAGATCGACTTGAGATCGAGATACCATCAAGTACACATAAAGGAAGAGGATATATACAATAATTCCTTTAGTACCAAGTATGGGAATTATGAGTTTGTTGTAGTTCCATTCAGTTTGACTAATGCTCTAGCTACATTTATGTGTTTAATGAATAGTGTGTTGCATCCTTATCTAGACAAGTTTTTTATTGTATTCATTGGTGACACCTTGATATACTCCAAAAATGAAGAAGAGCATGTTGAGAATTTAGCAGCAGTATTGAGATTGCTAAGAGAGCACCAGTTGTATGTTATGATTAGAAAATACAATTTCTTTTAGACATAGGTGCATTACTTGGGACATGTTGTTTCCAAGGAAGGCATAGCAGTAGATACATAAAATATAAGGGCCATCATGGAGTGGGCAACACCTGAGATGTGGATGGGGTAAGATAATTCATGGGATTGGCAGGTTACTATAGGAAGTTCATCAGGAACTTCTCATGCATTGCATATCCTATGACATCCTTGCAGAGGAAAGGTAAGAAGTTCAAATGGACAAACGAACGTGCAGCTAGTTTTGAAAAACTAAAGCAGTGGTTGACCAATGCTTTAGTCCTTAATATTTCATATCTGGATAAAGAGTTTGTAGTGTGTATAAACACATGTAAAAGAGGACTTGGTGGAGTCCTTATGTAGGAGGGGAATTTGGTGTGCTATGAGTTCAATAAGTTGAATGAGCATGAAAAAAACTACGTGACTCCTGATCTTGAGTTGGCAATTGTTATTCATGCCTTGAAGATGTGGAGGCATTGTCTTCTTGGTAGGAGATTTGTATTGATGAGCGATCATAGTGGGTTGAGATACTTGTTTGACCAACCAAATCAAAATGCCAGAAAAGCTAGATGGTTGGTTACCCTTGGTGAGTTTGACATCGAGATCAGACACATTAAGGGAAAGGAGAACCAGGTTGAAAATTCTCTTAGTAGGAAGGTACAGGTGAATCATATAGTAGTTATGAGATCTTATGGCACATATTTTCATGATAGGATCTTGCAGGTAGGACAACATGATGATAGGTATATGGAGATTATGCACAAGTAATAGCAAAGTATAAGTAAAGATATAGGTACAAGTGATCAGGATGCAGACTATTGTCTCATGATAGATGGTTTGGTGAGATTCAGGGACAAGATCTATGTGTCTTATTGCAGTGAGCTCAAGAAGATTATCTTGAGTGAGTTTCATGTCAATTCGTACTCGGGTCACCCAAGATATTAGAAGATGTTGATGGCAGTGAAGAAGTTATATTATTGGCCAAATCTGAAGAAGGGAGTGGCAGAGCTCATGGCTAGATATTTGGATTGTCAGCAGGAAAAGAAAAAATGTAAGCATCCAGGTGGTCTACTACAACCTATTTTGATTTCGAATGGGAGGTCATTTCCATGGATTTCATTATAGGACTTCTGTGGACAATGAGACAACATGATTCTATTATGGTCAGGGTTTACAAGTTGAGTAAGGTAGCTCACTTCATTACAGTGAAGACTACATATTCATCTAGTGAGGTGGCACAGGTTTTGGTCAGGGTGACCGTTAGATTAGATGGTGTTCCAAAGAAGATTGTGTCAAACAGGAATGTAAAGTTCACTTCCAAGTTTTGGAAGGATCTATTTGTATGTTTGGGTACAAATTTGGGCTTCAATATAATATATCATCCGTAGATAAATGGATGGACAAAGAGGGTTAGTAAGATTATAGAGGATATGTTGAGGATGTACGTGATGCATCAATATAGAATATGGGAGGAGTATCTTTCATTGGTTGAGTTTGCATACAAAAATGGTTATTAGGAGTCATTAAGGATGAGTCCTTTTGAGGCACTATGTGGGAGGAGTTTTAATACTCCCATCAACTTGAGTGATCCAATGAATAGGGTACTTATTGGGCCAGATATGTTGGAAGACATGGAACAAGAAATGTAGGTTATAAAGAAGAATCTAAATGTAGCACGGGATAGATAGAAGAGTTATGCGAACCAGCATGAGGCATTCAAGGAGTTTCAAGTTTGGGAGCATGTGTATTTGTGCATCAAGCCCAAGAAGATCTCTATGAGGACTAGATCATGTGCCAAGTTGGCACCATGGTATTGCAGGTCTTTTGAGATCCTTGAGAGGATTGGACCAATGGCCTATCAACTTGAATTGCCTCCAAGAGTGAAAGTCCATGATGTTTTCTATGTTTCATTGCCTAAGAGGTATATAAAGGATGGTGATCATGCAATGCATTGGTCTATATTGCAGGTGGAGCAAGAATGATAATTCTAGCCTGAGCCTCAATGCATATTAAAGAAGAATTAATTCATGCTACATGGGAGATGGTGGATCATATGCGGGCCATGTATCCCTTTTTTTTTTCTAGTGGAGGAAAATAAGTTTTTGTATGCTATTTGGTATACATTTTGTATATGTTTTGTTGTTGTTTGGTATATGTGCATGTGTATATGGAGATAGATACTACCATGACCTAAGTTATGAATCTCCAATAAGAGGTATGGTTGTTATCGTGTCATGTTTTAATGATGTTTTTCTTTTGAGTAGGTCATTCATTGTAAATAATGCAACGAGATATGTTATAAAGCTCCATGGGGAGTATTTTTTCCTTTCAGCTATTTTGTTGAGGTCTTAGTTTGGTTTAACATCAAGGATGGTCTTCCCCAAGGGGAAGGGTTCTGTAACAACCCTTGGTTAAAATTTCATGTAATAAAATTTAATAAAGGAAAAATAATACCATGATTAAGGGACACTTATTCCAAGGTGAATGTTGGGGAAAGGTATCCTAGTGGGAATCCCTGGATGTGTTTATGGCTAAGGGAAATTGGCAAAGGAAATGGCTAAGGCATTAAAAAGGAAAAAAAGAAAAAGTTGTTTTTGGCACATTTATTTATGAAAATAAAGGAAAATATGAGAAAAGGAAGGTGAAAGGTCATAGGTTGCATGTGAGGAGGAAATTGAAGGAAATTATGGAAAATGAAGAAAATAGAGGCCTCATTGATAAAAAGGCTTCTGAGCATGAATTCATGGCTTTTGGTTAGTTCATTTTTGGAGCTCTTTCATTATTCTCTCTCTCTCTCTCTCACTCTTGGACACTTAGAGTTTTCTTGGAGAATTATATCTTTGGAGAAAGGAAGGGAAAAGAAAACAAAGGAATGACAAGGAAAATAAAAGAAAGAAAATAGGAAGTAAGAAAGAGTAGGATCAAGCAGCTTCAATAGGAAAACTTGCAGATAACATATTTCATATATGATTTCCTAGTTGGTTTTGATATGCATGGATTTGCATGTTGGTATATGGTTCTTTTGTTGTTGGTGGCATGGTTTTTCTAGGTTATGACAATGGTGTTTAGCCTTGCCTTTCCTTTTCCATATAGCCATGGTGTGATGGGATTTTTTTTTTTTTTTTTTGAGCTCTAGAATTGCCAGTGGTCTCAAGAAAATTCCCAAAGGCGTGGGAATACCTTGACCAATTTTGGCGGGATACATGGTAAAACCTAAGGGTGGATTCTTGGTTTAGGGCCTAGTAATCTGGTGGATTATGGTAAATATTAAGAGACAAGGAGATGGAAAATTCCTCAAGGATAGTGATGGATTCCACAGCCATTCGAAGCTCAGATTGGTTTTGTGATCTCAGCATCGGTTTTGGTGAGATCACGATTTGGTGAGGGTGGAAGTGGTTTAACCTCTAGATTCCCTTAGCTTTTTTTGGATTGGTTTATCCATGAGATCCCACATTCATGCGTAGAATATGGCATGGTAGTGACGGTTCAACCATATCTATGGTTAGGTGGTACATGTAAGTCCCAAACCTAGTTGGCTCTCACCTATGTTTAATAAAAGATAAGTTCTCTTGCTTTTGTACTTGCTATTATGTGGCCTTAATGGTTGTTATCTCATTTTTATTTACATTGTTTAATGGTGGTTATAATCATGGTTATATGACTGGTTATAGTCATTATTATTTCATGTATTTACTTGTAATTGAAAGGATAATGGATGTAAGACCAAGTTGATGTTAAAACAGTTAAGGGAAGAGGGTGGTGATCCTTCTTGTCAAGTCTCATATGAGTTATCAGTCATTTATGCTTTATCTTGTATTCATCTCCTTTATATTGCATTGATGCTAAGTATTTGATAGAATGCCAGTCCCAGTTGGGGATGGTTAAGCTTAGTCCTGGAGCCATTTTTTGGCTTGCAAGTCTTGTTGTCATGTAAATTATGGATTCTAAAAGCTACAGGGATTTCTAGGCAGTGACCTAGATTTTGGGCTTGAAAAGTGGCACAAATCCTAGAGTCGCAGGAATAGGACTAAGGAGAAAAATCCCTAGATGCATTCATTCCTTACTATGCGAGTGAATGGAGCCTCCTAGATGCACCCGTGTCAATATCAAGAGAGTGTCCAAGGGTTCAATTCACTAAAATCTTAGTGGGACCCAGGGGCTGGTCAAGGGAATCACTGGGATGCATTCTTGGAGTCTTGTAGTAGGTGCAGAAGGTCTAGTATGGTGTGCTTCCATCGATTCCAATTCCTTAAAGTCACTTAGGAGGTTGAGTCTTGACATAGTAGCCCCTCATCTTATGTTCACCCCAGGTAAGCTGATGAAAGTGGGTAGATATGAGGGGAGGCATCATAAAAGGTGGTAACATAGGAGGTTGGGATCTCTATGGGAAAAGTCTGATGTCGTCATGCATGATATTATGCGTTGATAATGTTACATATCCATATATGCTTATTTTTATACATGTGCATGCTAATGTGGATTGATCTAGCAAATGAGATAAGCCTCCCATGAACAAAAATAAGGTATGGGTTTTATTTTGGTATCTATTTGGTTTTTCTGACATGATATATTTGCAGGAAGAATAGAATCAAGGATGATGAGAAAAATGGTAGACTATAGCTCCCATGACTCTCCTTATAGATCAGTTGGGTAGCAAGGAGATGAGCATTCTCCTAGTATGATAGATACATTGAGGATCTTGAGGGATGAAATAAAAAGTTTCAAGGAAAATAATGAAAGGTTGGTTGAGGCTGAAGAAAGACTTGCAAGGGTTCAAGAAAGGAAGATAGATGTTAATGAAACTATATTTCAGAGCTTGCTAGAGTTGTAGAAACAGGGACAAATGAGGATGAGTCAAGAGCAGGGAAAAAAGACCAATAGAGCCTATCGTAGCAGGTTTTAGTCCAGACATAGGTTGGATAGAGAGGACACAATTAGAGGTGGAAGATCATTGAAAACACCTGAAAGGAGGACTGGTATGTATGGGCATCATTCTGGTTCCTCTTCTAGGAGACATTACCATAGTCATCACCATCATCATCCTTATAGGAAGGGTGATTACTTGGCTAAGGAGTTTAAGAAAGTAAAGCCACCTACATTTGATGGAGAGATGAAGAATTCAGAAGATGTTGAGGCATGGATGCTTGGCTTGAAGAAATTCTTCAGATTGCATGGCTATACAGAGAACATGAAAGAAAATATAACCACTTTCATTCTTAAAGGGAAAGAAAATATTTGGTGGGAGGATGTGAATAATGTTAAAGGTATTCGGTAGGATTACTTGTCTTGGAATGAGTTTGAGAGGCTCTTCAAGAAGAAGTATTTGTTGGAAAGGTACTATGATGGTAGAGCTAAGGAGTTTTATGATTTGCAAATGGGTTCCATGAAATATGATGAATATACTAGTAGGTTCTTGAAGTTGTTGAGATATGTTCCTTACCTCAAGGAGGTGAAGGCCAAGGTTTAGAGATTCATCAGTGGATTTCTAGTAGCATATAATGACTGTATTGATTTTGATGAGCCTAGATCATTAGAGGAGGCCCTCTAAAAGCTGAAACATTGTTATGAGTAGTCAAAGTGAAAAGTTGAGCCTAAGTGTGACTTGAAAGGAAATGAGAAAGTTAAAGGGAAATGGCCACAAAAGTGGGGAAGACCTCAAGATGCATGTGAGTAGTAAAATGTGGTCCCTTACAAGAATTTCAATACAACTAAGAAGGGACATGGAAAGAAGCAGACTAGAGGTGATGGTAGAGCACCAATGTAGTGTTGGATATGTGGTAAGGATCATCATCAAAGGGATTTTCGACAGTATTAGGGTGGTAGAACCCAGATCTATAGTGCTCAGGAGGTGCATAAAGTTGGGGATGTTGGTCATAACATTCCTCTGATTTATGCAGTTGTGGAAAATAGGTAGGTGGATCATCAGGCACCTGTCATTGAGATGGACGGTAAGCTTTGTGATCAACTTGTTTCTATTTTTGTTGATCCTGGATCTAATTATAGTTATATTAATCTTGACCTAGTGGATAAGTGTGGTTTGAGAAAATAAGTGCATGCAAAATATTGATTGGTATAATTGGCTATAGGTACAAAAAAGAGAGTTCGTGATTGGGTAAGAGCTTGTACATTTGAGTTAAATGGTATGCCTACAACAACACATTTGAACCTACTACCATTGGGATCGTATAAGATTTTGGGTATGGATTGGTTGTACCTTCACAGGAACAAGGTGGATTGTTTCAACAAGGCCATTGAGTGCCTGGATGATAATGGGGAAAAGAGAATTTTGCAAGGAAAGAAGAAGCCTACATTAGTGAGGATGGTTACCACTATGGAGGCTAAACATAGTTGTAGAAAAGGTTGTGTGATATTTGATGTGCATATATCTAGTGACAAGGGTAAATATGTTGAGGATGCAAAAATATTCAAGAGGTGCCCTGTATTGCAGTAGTATCAGGATGTGTTTCCAGCATCGAATGCACCTTACAGGATGAGTACCCTAGAGCTAGTAGAGTTTAAATTGCAGTTAAATGAGATGTTTGACAAGGGATAAATTAGGCCAAGTGTATCACCTTGGGGAGTACCAATGTTGTTCATAAAGAAGAAAGATGGTACTCTCATATTGTGCATTGACTACAGGCAACTGGACAAGGTAACAATCAAGAACAGGGACCCATTGCTGAGGATTAATGATTTATTTGAACAATTAAAGGGAGAAACAATGTTCTCTATGATAAACTTGAAGTTAGGATACCATTAAGTATGCATCAAGGAAGAGGATATCTACAAGATTACCTTTAGGACCAGGTATGGGAATTATGAGTTTGTTGTAGTTCCACCTGGTTTGAATATTGCCCCATCTACATTTGTGTGTTTGATGAATAGTGTGCGGCATCCTTATCTGGATAAGTTTGTTATTATATTCATTGATGACATCTTGATATACTCTAAGAATGAAGAAGAGAATGCTGAGAGTTTAGCAGCAATATTGATATTACCAAAAGAGCATCAGTTTTATGCTAAGCTTAGCAAATATAGTTTCTTTCAGACAGAGGTGCATTAGTAGGGACATGTTGTTTCCAAGAAAGGAATAGCAATAGATCTAGAAAAGATAAGGACCATCATGGAGTGGGTATCTCCTAAGAATGTGGACGAGGTGATATCATTTATGGGATTGGTAGGTTACTATAGGAGGTTCATGAAGAACTTTGCACACATTTCATATCATATGACATCCTTGCAGAGGAAAGGTAAGAAGTTAAAATGGATAGAAGAATGTGCATTAAGTTTTGAGTGGTTAAGTAGTTTTGACCAATACTCTAGTTGTTAAGATAAAAAATCCAGATAAAGAGTTTGTAGTGTGTACATATGCATGTAAAAGAGGACTTGGTGGAGTCCTTATGTAGGAGGGACATGTGGTGTGCTATGAGTCCCGAAAGTTGAATGAGCATGAGCAGAACTACGTGACTCGTTATATTTAGTTGGTAGCTATTATTTACACCTTGAATATGTGGAGGTGTTATCTTCTTGGTAAGAGATTTGTATTGATGATTATCACAGTGGGTTGATATACTGTTTGACCAGCCGAATCTAAATTCTAGGCAAGCTAGATGGTTGGATACCCTTGGTGAGTTTGACTTTGAGATCATATCTATTAAGGGAAAGAAGAATTGAGTTGCATATTCTCTTAGCAAGATGGTACAAGTGAATCATATAGCAGATAAGATCTCTTATGGAATAGATTTATAGGATAGGATATTGCAAGTAGGATAGTGAGATGATATGTATATGGATATTATGCACAGGTTACAATAGAGCACAAGTACAGGCACAGGTACAAGTGATCAGGATGCACACTATAGTATTACGACATATGGTCATGGACAAGATCTATGTTCCAGATTGCAGTGAGCTCAAGAAGCTTATCTTGAGGGAGTTTAATGTCATGCCATACTCAAGTCATCCAAGATATTAGAAGACATTGACGGTGGTGAAGAATTTCTACTTTTTGATGAATATGAAGAGGGAAGTGGTAGAGTTTGTGGCTAGATATTTGGATTGTCAGGAGGTAAATGAAGAATTTAAGCATCCATGTGGTCTACTACAACCTATTTCGATTCTGGAATGGAAATGGAAGGTCATTTCCATGGATTTCATTACAGGCCTTCCGAAGACAGTGAGGCAACATGATTCAATTAAGGTTGTGGTTGACAAGTTGAGCAAGGTAGCTCACTTCATTCCAATGGAGAATACATATTCAGCGAGTGAGGTGGCATAGGTTTTCATAATGGAGATCATGGGATTACATGGCTTTCCAAAGAATATTGTTTCAGACAGGGATACAAAGTTCACTTCCAAGTTATGGAAGGAGCTATTTGCAAGTTTGGGTATAGAGTTGGCCTTCAATATAGCTTATCATCCATAAATAGATGGACATACAAAGAGGGTTAATGGGATCTTAGAGGATATGATGAGGATGTATGTGATGCACCAATAGAGAAGATGGGAGGACTATCTTCCATCGGTTGAGTTTGTATAAAACAATGGTTATCAGGAGTCATTAAGGATGATTCATTTCGAGGCACTATATGGGCAGATTTGTAATATTCCCATCAACTGGAGTGATCTAGTGAATAGGGTACTTATTGCACTAGATATGTTGGCAGACATGGAACACGAAATGTAGGTTCTAAATAAGAATTTAAAGGTAGCATATGATAGATAGAAGAGTTATGTGGACCAGCATAAGGCATTCAAGGATTTTCAGGTTGGGGAGCATGTGTATTTTCTCATCGAGCCCAAGAAGAGCTCTTTGAGGATTGGATCATGTGCCAAGTTGTCACCACAGTATTGTGAGAATTGTTAGATCCTTGAGAGCATTGGACCAATGGCCTATCGACTTGTGCTGCCTCCAACAGTGAAATTCCATGATGTTTTCCATGTTTCATTGCTTAAGAAGTATATAAAGGACGTTGATCATGTTATTGATTGGCTTGTATTGCAGGTGGAACAAGAAGGAGAATACCAGTCAAAGCCTTAGTGCATATTGCATCGGAAGCAGCTCATGTTCAAGAACAAAGCCATATAGAAAATTGAAAGTGCATTGGAATCACTTTGGGCCCGAAAGAAGCTACTTGGGAGATGGTGGATCATATGCAGGCCATGTATCCTTCTTTGTTTGCCGATGGAGGCAAAGTCGTTTTGGTATGATTTTTTCTATATGTTTGGCATATGTTTTGCTAATGTTTGGTATATGTACATATGTATATGGATGTAGATACCTCCATGAGCTAAGTTATAAATCTCCAATAAGCGGCATGGTTATTATCATATCATGTTGTCATGATGTTTTTTTTTAGTAGGTCATTATTTGTAAATACTGAAACGAGCTAATTTATAAAGCTCCATGGGTAAAATGTTTTCTTTTCAGTGCTTTTGTTCAAGTCTCAGTGTAGTTTAACAACGAGGAAATTTTTCTCCAAGGAGGAGGGGTCTATAATAGCCCCTGGTTAAAAGTTCATGTAATAAAAGTTAATAAAGGCAAAATAAGACCACAGTTAAGAGACACTTATTCCAAGCTGAATGTTGGGAAAATATATCCTAGTGGGCATCACTAGATGTTTTTATGGCTAAGGGAACTTGGAAAAAGAAATGGCTAAGGCATTAAAAATGAAAAAAGGTATTTTGGCACATTTATTTATGAAAATAAAGAAAAGTATGAGAAAAGGAAGGTGAAAGGAAATAGGTTGCATGTGAGGAGGAAATTCAAGGAAAATAATGGAAAATGAAGAAAAGAGAGGCCTCATTGATAAAAAGTCTTATGAGGATCAGTTCATGGCTCTTGGTCAGTTCAATTTTGGACCTCTCTCATTATTCTCTCTCTCTCACACTCTTGGACATGTAGATTTTTCTTGGAGCATTATAGCTTAGGAGAAAGGAAGGGAAAAGCAAGTAAAGGAAGGACAAGGAAAAGAAAGGAAAGTAAAGAGCAAGATAGGAAGAGAAGGATTAAGCAACTTCAATAGGAATACTTGTAGGTAACATATTGCATATGTGATTTCCTAGCTAGTTTTGACATGCATGGATTTTCATGTTGGTATATGGTTTTCTTGTTGTCGGTGGTATGGTTTTTCTGGGTTATGACAATTTTTTTTAGCCTTGCCTTGACTTTTCCGGATAGCCATGGTGTGATGGGATTGTTTCTCAATTTTGAGCTTTGGAATTGATGAATGGTTTTGGAATTCGAGGCAGTCTTAGGAAAATCCGTAAAGGCCTAGGAATCCCTTGACCAATTTCGAAGGGATACACGGTAAATCCTGAGAGTCGAATCTAGGTTTAGGTCCTAGTGATCTTATGTGGATTGCGATAAAGCCTGAGAGATGAGATGAAAAATTCCTCAAGGATAGTGATGGAGTTTGGAGGCATTCCAAGCTCAATTTCGTTTTGTGATCTCAGTGCCAATTTTGGTGAGATCATGGTTTTGTGAGGGTTGAGGTGGTTTAACCTCTAGATTACCTTAGTTGTTTTTGGATTGGTTTATCCATGGGATCCCACATTCATGCTTGGAATATGGAATGGGGGTGACTGGATGAAAGAAATATTTGTTTCAGCCATGTCTATGGTAGGGTGGTACATGAAAGTCCCGAACCTAGTTGGCTCTTTCCTATCTTTAATAAAAGCTAAGTTCTCTTGATTTTTTACTTGTTATGATGTGGCCCTAATGGTTGTTATCTCATTTTTATTTACATGGTTTAATGGTGGTTATAAGCATGGTTATAGTCATCATTATTTCATGTATTTACTTGTAATTGAAAGCATAATGGATGCGAGACGTAATTGATGTCAAAAAAATTTAAGGGAAGAGGGTGGTGATCCTTCTTGTCAGGTCTCATATGAGTTATCAATCATTTATGCCATGTCTTTTATTTATGTCCTATATATTGCATTGATGCAAATGCTTGAAATAATGTCAATCCCTCTTGTGAATGGTGAGACCTAGTCCTAGAGCCATTTTTTGTCTTGCAAGTCTTGTTGTCGTGTAAATTATGGATTATGAAAGCTACAGTGGTTCAATGCACTAAAAGCTTAGTGGGACCCAGGGGCTAGTCAGGGGAATGACTGGGATGCATTCTTGGAGTCCTATAGCAGGTGAAAAAGGTCTGGTATGGTGTGTTTCCATCGATTCCACTTCCATAAGGTCACTTAAGAGGTTGAATCTTTTCATAGTATCCCCTCATCTCATGTTTACCCCGGGTAAGCCAGTGAAAGTGGGTAGATATGAGGGGAGGCATCATTACATATGTCATTGTAAATAATTCGACTATGAACATCCCTAACTTCCCTTATCAACTTCAATTAAGTACAACTCATACAACTCCTCAGCAAGGTCCTGTAGTAAATCTTCTACCAGCTCTGTTGCAAAATATAATAATTAGAGGAAATTTTATCTTAGAAGGTTAACATTGAATTTCCATGTCATAATATGTAAGCTAATCAAAATCCTTTAAAATTCAAAAGAGATACAAGTGTGACTAGGATATGGTAAACTTTTTCATAGTATAACTTACCTATATTAAGCATGAATGGTGCCCAAGTGACCCAAAACTACATTAAATATTAAAAATAAGATTAATATCTTATTCTATAAAAGTTATAGTGCCCATAATATTTTTAATGTTGTGTAACTAATTTAAATTTTAAATTTATTTTTTTTTAATTTAAATTTAAATTAAATCTAAAATTTTAAATTCACTTTTTATTAATCCTTGTGTTTATATATATATATATATATATATAATGTTATTTATTTTCAACGATGCATAACTAATTTTAATTTTAAATTTACTTTTTTAATTTAAAATTTTATTAAATCTTGTCTAACAAATTAATTTAAAGATAAATTATATATAATGTTATTTTAGTAAACAACAAATTTATTTCGTTAATTTTGATAAACGTAAAATAACAAAAATGATATATTAAAAAATTGTCTACATGGCATTATTTTATTAATTTCTTAATTTTTTCTTAGGTGTCTATTTTTTAGTAGAAATTTCCTCTAGTAGTTGTCCCGGGTTTTCTACTCAATATATATGCTCCACTAACCTTGCCACAACCTCAGAATGGGATGTTGCAATATTGCCTCAAAATCCTACCAAAGTTCATTGGAGAGGATGATATAACTGCCCAAAAACATATAGAAACTTTTTGTGCTTTCGTTGAGAATTTGAATGTTGAACATTTGGATGTTGTATTAAGACTCTTTGTATTGTATTTGGATGAAGAGGCCAAGAAATGGTTTCAGAACCTACCTACTGGTTCTCTTAATACTTGGGAGGAGATGGAGAACTCTTTTATGCAAAAATTGGGGGAGAAAAGGGACCATGGGTATATCCTAACAAAGTTTAATGGAATGAAGAAAAAACATAACATAGATGTCTCAGAAGTCATAAGGAGGTTTAATAAATTGTACAGTAGCCTTCCCACTGAAATTAAACCCCCACAGGCTGCTACTAAAGTGGTTTTTGTTGGAGCTTTTGAACCAAAGCTTTACCCTCAGAGAAAGAAAATATCATACTCTGGACCAAATTCAAACCAATGGCCTGGAGGTCAAAGAAAATTTCACCTCTACTAGAAAGTGGAAAGGAAAATTTGGATATGGTGACAGGAGGAGGGGAAAGCAGGAAGCCAATCCTTCAGGCCATGTAAAGGAAACTTAAGAACATAAGGTCGATAATATGAGAAAGTTTATAAAGAGTTTATCCAAAAAACTCATAAAATTGGAGTTATAGAACAACAACCTTCCTAAATAGAGCCAACCAAATCTCAACAGAAACATTAATCCCCTGTATAGGAGGACGCCCTTGTAAATTTTACAAAGGGATAAAAAGGATTAACAAGATAATATTCAACCTCCTTTGTATTTGGAAGATGATCTTGAGGAGAATGTGGAAGAAACTATAGGATTTCAAGAAAACCTTTCTCTTTCTAAGGAAGAAAACAAAACAGAAGCACATGAAGAGAATGGAGATGACATGGATGCCCCACTAGATGATGGTGAGGTTGATAATTATTATAGATGGTTTTCCAACTTCATTCATTCTCAGTTACACAAAACATATGATCTTAGGTCATCTAGGAAAAGGTCTAGAATGCAAGATCAGAATGAGGAAACTCTTTGCCCAAGTCCTCCTAAGTCAACAGATAAAGGGAAGAAGCCTCTCAATTAGGTCCCACCAAACAAAAAAGAGTCCTCCAATCCTATTCTTAATAGGCCTAAATTCCCCAAAGCAGAGCAGTTACCACCACAAGTAAAGCTAGTCTGTAATGAGGATAAAGAACCTCCTGAGATTGTCAAAATTGATAGGAACCCCTCCGTTTTCAATCTTTAAAAATAATTGGAAAAGGTGAAAATCTCTATTCCTTTGACTAAAATTGTTGAAACAACCCAGTTATAAAGCTCAAGTATCTCATTTTATGTGTCCACCCACCACAGCCCCACTACAAGATAGCCTTATCCTTCAAGAAGAGACGTCCATGGTTGTGTTTGGACCCCATGTTGAGGAGAAATATTCTTCCATTGCCCCTTTCTATGTCACCTTGGTGATTCATGATATCCTACTACATAACTCTATGCATGACTCAGGAGCTTCTCATAACCTAATGTCATTGTCTGTCATGGAATAGTTGGGATTGCAAATAACAAAACCATACAAATATTTTTACTCCTTTGACTCCAAGAGAGTAAAGTGCCTAGGGATGATTAAAGACATAGTAGTCAATTTGGCTCAAATCCCATTAAAATGTGTAGTAATGGAAATTGTAATTGTCAAAATCCCTGCAAGGTTTGGTATGATTTTATCTAGGTCATGGGGATCAAAAATTGGAAGATCCATCAAACTGGATTTGACATATGCTACCATTCCTGTGTTCAATGGAGAAGAACATTGATTATATAGAGAATATAGATTCCTGAAGATAGTTACAAAGGACGATTTTTAAAATAATTATCTTTCGTATGGAAAAGAGAAGGATTTTTCTTACTTTCTATTAGAAGATAATGATCAAATCATCGATGAAACTCAGGTGGAATGTTCTATCCAACTGAGTAAACAATCATCAGAGGGTAGCAAAATATGGAAATTCTATTTCGATGGTGTTTATTCTAGGGAAGGAAATGGGGCAGGTGTGTTTCTGATATCTCTAGAAGGTAGCCTAATCCATTTCTCTTTGAATCTAGAGTTTGAAGCTACCAATAATTTTGTTGAATATGAAGATTTTTTGTTAGGACTGCAAGCTACCAAAAAGCTCTACATTGGGTTCTTGGCAAAATTTGGGGATTCAGAGTTGGTGTCAAAGTAGATCAAAAATAAATGTCAAACCAAGCATCCAAGAAAGAAGGCTTGCCAAAATAAGGTTTGGGATTTTATTGAAAACTTTTTCTTAGCCTTCAATATTACATTTTTTCCCAGAGAAAGAAATCAGATGGCTAACTCTTTGGAAATTGTTACTAGAGATTTTAAGCCTCCTTAAAACCCCTTTCTTAGATATTAAGTTAAGGTTAGGTACAAACCTTCAATACTATACAATGTGAAGTATTGACAAGTTTTTTAAGATGAGGAACATATGAAACATTTCAATGAGGTTATTGGAGAGTTTTAAACCCAGTGATTGACTAGGAGGATGAGAAGATGACAGATGAACATCAAGTGAGTTAGGAAGAAACTATTTCTGGGAAACAAATTATCACAATTAAAGGGTAATACCATCCTCAAGGGATTGGTCCCATTGGAAATGTTGTTTAGCCCAAGTGATGTGGATACCAAGCCAACTGAACAAGAGCTTGAGGACTAGTTTGAGGACTATAGTATTGGCACAGAACAAGACCGTATAGTAATCAAGCTAGCTAAAGGAGTTCCTATAGAATACAAACAAAGCTATGTAGACCTTTTAAGCAATATATGGATGTGTTTTCTTGGTCATATTATGATTTGAAAACTTTTGACACTAGTATTATTCAGCATAAAATTCCTTTCAAAACTGCAGTGAAGTCGTATAAACAAAATCTCAAGAAATTAACCCTCTATTACTTCCATCAATTGAAAAGAGGTGAAAAAGTTGCTATAGGTTAAAATTATTATGCCTTTGAGGTACTCAGATTGGGTATCAAATTTAGTGCTTTTTAGGAGGAAGAATGGAGAAATAAGATTATGTGTTGATTTCAGAAATCTAAATAAGGCCTTACTAAAAGATAATTACCCTCCGCCTAAAATGGACACATTCTGCAGAAAGTAGTGGAGTCTACCCCAATTTCCATGATAGATGGATTCTCAAGATATAACCAAGTCACTATACACCTTCAAGATTAGATGAAAACAACTTTTACTATGCCTTGGGGAACATTTATGTATACCAGAATGCCTTTTGGCATCATAAATGTTGGAGATACTTTTCAAAGGGCTATGGATAGAGCATTCATTGGAGAACATGATAAATTTGTAGTGATTTACTTGGATGAGATATTTGTCTTCTGAAAAATAGATGAAGACCACATTAAACATTTTCAACTTAGTTTTGAGAAATGTAGAAATTTTGGTCTGTCCTTAAACCCCAAGAACTCTTAGCTTACTTTAAGTGAAGGAAAGCTACACATTGTGGCAAAAGGAGTAAAGATTGATCCCAAAAGGGTGGAAGCCATTAAGAATGTTTCGTTACCAAGGAATAGGAAATAAATTATGTTCTTCTTGGGTAGAATCATCTTTTTAAGAAGGTTTATACCCAATTATGCTAAAATTGTCAAAGAGATCACATAAATGTTGAAGAAGGACATGGAAGTAAAGTGGACTATGGAAGCTTGGGAATCCTTCTCCAAAATTAAAAAACCTTTTGTAGAGGCCCCAGTCTCTGTTATCCCAGATTATCAAAATCCATTTCTCATTTTTTCTTTTACTTATCCTTACACAGTGGAAACCATTTTATTGAAGAAAAATAATGAAGGAAAAGGAAACCAATCGCATTTTTCAGCTAGGTATTATGATATTTAATTAATGGAAAGACCTATGAGCAATTTTGAAACCGACGTTTCGGACTAGCTAGGTGAGTCCATCATCAGGGTAATGAGATCTGGAGCTAAAATACAATATTTTATAGAAACATGCCTATGCCTTGGTCAAATCCCTGAAGGCTTTCCGAATTTATGTTATACAATAAAATATAACAACTTATGTTCCTACAACTATTGTGAAAGATATCCTTGTGCAGGGTGATAGTGAAGGCAAAAGAGGCAAGTGGATTGCCATGATACAGGAATACGACATGGATATCAAGACCACCAAGTTGATAAAGGGGAAAATATTGGCTAAAATATTGTCTGAAGTGAAATTCCAAGCTTTAAGTATAAACTTGCTTGCAGGGAAGGATGGATAAAGTGGAAAATTAGAGGAACAACAAAAAATCGAGGCCTCAATGTAGAAATTTCAGATGAAGTACCTTGTTTCACACTAGTATAAACATATTTTCCATTATTTACTTCTTCTAAAGTCTGCAGTAAATTTTGAAAAAGTTAAATATAGGGCTTTGAGACTACAGGACCATAAGTTTGTTGTTTCAAGTGGCCAGTTGTATTGGAAGGATCCATTAGGGATTCTAATTTTATGCTTGGTCGAAGAAGAGATTGATAAGGTGATTGATGAGTTTCATAATTGTGTCTATGTAGGACATTGCAGCTAGAGAGCTACGCCCCATAAAACTCTCAAAGCAGGTTTCTATTGGCCCAGGTTATTTGTTAAGGTGCATACATATGTTCGGGCATGTGAGAAGTGTCAGATGTTTGTATAAAAATAGAGGTTGGCACCCCTTACCTTAATCCTTATGTTTGTGGAAGAACCCTTCAAGAAATGGGATTGGACTTCATTAGATAAATACACCCACCATCCAGTGGTCAACACAAATGGATACTCACAATCATTGATTATTTCACAAAATGGGTGGACGTTATCCCAACCAGAAAGGAAACTGATGCAATGGTCATCAATTTTATGGAGGATAACATCCTTGCTAGATTTGGCTACACGAGAAAAATTACCACTTAATCATATTGCCTAGGTATTCAATTCAGCCAAGTTTATTAATTTCTTCCAAAACTATAACATAATTGTAGGCCACTCCACCACCTATTATCCACAAGGAAATGGATTGGATAATCCTCCAACAAAAATTTAGTAAGGATTTTGAAAAATACTATATAATAAAATCAAAAAAATTAGGACTCACAACTGAAGTTTGCTTTAGGGGCTAACAAGGTTACTACCAAGAGGTCAGCTGGGAATTCTCCTTTTAAATTGGTGTATGGGAAGGCTGCAATTTTCCCTATCCAATTAGCAATAAATGTAGCTAAAATTCTACAAGATGTTGAGCAGGAGACAAATTTTTTGACAAGAATAATAAATCAAATAGTAGAACTTCAAGAAAATTGAAAGCAAGTGTATCAAAATTTTATAATTACCAGGAAAGGGTGAAATCTCTTTTTGATCAAAAATCAAGGGACAAATGTTAAAATGAGGAGATTTGGTACTTAGGTGGGATTTCAGAATAGAATATAAGGGAAAACATGTGAAGTTTGATCCCCTATGGTTTGGACCATTCAAGATTTATGAAGTAAAAGGGAACAATACTTTCTTGTTAGAAACTTTAGATGATGAAGTGCTTGAACTACCTGTAAATGGGTACTTTCTCAAGCTCTATTTTTAGCATTGAGGAGGTCCATTATCACACAATGTATATACCAGTGAGCCATTGTACATGCCACTAATTTTTTCTATTCTTCCTGCTTTTGTTTTTGTTTTATGAATGTTTGAATAAAATGACTCCATGCCTAATGGGTGAGGCACTAATTTGCAGGTTCTCAGTGCATTGCATCCAATACACTATCCCCAATTGGATCCAATGATGTTGTCTACACTACTTGTTGGGCGCGGGATCCCCCAAGGGTAGTTTTGGGGCTAAAAGCCCATATTTTGATCAAAATTTGTAATCCAAGTGTAAAGACTCTACATTTTCTAGTCGTGGAGCACGTAGGTGTTAAAGAATCATAGGGTTGTCCGCCCTTATTTTGGAAATGTAATTTCTGCCGTAAAAGATCTACCCATGGTCCGCAGACCATGGAATTCTATAAATAGAGTTAAGCTCTAAGTAGTTAGAAGAATCAATCAAGCAATCAAGATATGATGTATGAGAGATAGCTCTGAAGTAGAAGTCTAAGTTTTGGTTGTAGCGTAGGTAGAGGCTTTGTAGCTGAGTGCGCAGAGGCCTAGAAGTCCACAGCTAAGTGCACAAACCCCTGCAGCTAAGTGCGTGGACCCCTGCAGCTGAGTGCGCAGGGTGGGTCGAGTCTGTAATTATCCAGAATTATCAATAAACAGAAGCATTCTACAATTTCTGCATCTTTATTTCCTATTTATGCATCTTGTTAGGTTGGGTATGAATTTCACTTATCATTCTTATATGATGCGCGAATGCATGTAAATGTGTTGGTTAAGTTAAAACAAGTAAGAACATCTATTTACATGAAGCTAACTAAGATCGTTTAATAAGATAAGTAAAACACTTAGCCTAGTTTGGGAGATATTGCAGGGCGTTGCCCTAGCAGTGTGAAAGTCCCTGAGCCGCAAGTTAGGGTTACAAGAAAACCAATTGTACCCTTTTGTGGAGGTAATGAAGGGTGGAACAGAGGGCTAAGTAACCTGTGTGAAGATAGGTATAGTTGGATAAAGTGACATCACATCCATCTCAAGGGTGTGGAAACTTTCTTCCAACATCCCTCCATACTGCTTCAGGGGAGACTTCAGTCTACGCTCTGCGGGCTAATGCCAAAAGGGCTAGTAGTGTAGGGATTTGTTTGGCTAACTAATGTTGAACCTGAGTCAGGACCCCTCAAGCCAACACTACTTTTGTATGTGTGTCAAGAGGGTTGCATTGAAAATATCTGGTTCATAAATAGATGAATTGACCATGTGGGAAATTTTTAGCCTTGGTGATACACTAAATGGCTCTAGTTCCAAAGTTCACATCAATATAATACTTCACCAAGTAGGCACATCAATGTAACAAGAGAAAATAACAAAGGAATGCCATTTTGATTAATAGTTGATCAAATTTTTAGGGTGCATCACCATCCATCTCCGTCTTACCAGCCCTCGGAGACACTTCAAGGGGGTTAGCTTGCAAGATAAATAAACTAGTGATACCCCCCCAATTGGAAAATTCGGTGAGACAAGATCTGCCCATCGGTGACCCATACTGATTCCAGGGGGTGTCGTCTTGATCTTACCTCCCATTCATTCACTGGTCGAAGAAAGGTGGGGACCACCCACCATGCCATGGACCTACTGATAACATCTGCAAGCGGGTGTTGAAGGTAAATAGTAAAGTCCCCCACCCCCCCACTCTTGTCCACCTATCACCTCCTCGATAATCCTCTTCCATGTGTCCTACCACCCATGACATCATCTATTGTAAGACTGATCTGATAATGAGATCTAAGACACTTAATAAGGTATTACAGACTCGTGTGCATGGATTTGTCTATGTTATTTTATCCAATGGATCGATAATATTGCAAAATACACAGATAATGAAGTAGTAAACAAAACATAATAGACAACATATAATACAACAAATTTAATAAGGAGTTCACCTAATATTCCTGGGCTACATCTCCTAGTCCAGCCTTGAGTGGTGGCCTCTTTGTCATGTCTTCAAGCAGAGTTTTTACAACAGTGAGCTCAATTTGAGCCTCACATGCAATAGATGCAACAAGAAGAGCTTTACTTGAACCTCTCAAGCTTTCTCTAAGTACACAGACTCCCTCAATGCTCTTTATCTCTGTCCTAGCTCTATCTCGACTCCGCCTTCAATACTGCCTATCCTGCTTGCTTTCTGTCTATGGATTTAAATCCAATTTGGGCTGCGTTTCTCCTTCTCGGCTTTCTATCTCCCAGGCCTCTGTCCACTTCGAATCCCTCTTCTGGCATTACATGATCATTACATAACACCTAAAGAGGAGGTGACCTCCTATTTTGCAATGTAGGAGTGCCTCAGTCCCTTGAAATCCTTCAGAATCCCAAACACAATCATTTTCTATTTTACACTGGAATATGCATTCACGACTGTGAAATTCTGTAAAAACACAGTTTAATTTGGACTTCAAAAAGTCCTTAAATATGGTCTATTCCCCTATCAAGTCTGCCTGTAAGTCACCATCGCATGTTGCAATGGCCCGCCCCTTTGTATTTTTAAAAATGCATTAAAACTGTGAAAATACATTAGAAATGGCTTTTCTCTGGGCTTGAAACAATATATAATAACCTTAAGGAACCCTTTCGGGTCCAACTTATTACATTGGCCTTCATCCTCCACATTTCCTTTAATAAATGAAATTCGTGAAAATACATTAAAAATGGCTTTGCTGTAGATCTCAAATTTTATGGAATAATATTGATAAAACCATCGGGTCCAGTTCATAAGATCGCACATATACATGTGTATCGGTCCCGCTCCATGGTGTTGCTCCAATGTGATATCACAATGCGATTGGTCGCAATCGCATATTGTGATAACCCCAGGCCGTTGTAAGCGCTCTTGTAATCCTCGATAGCAATCCTGTTATGCAACATGGACCATTGATCTTCACGCTTGATTGACGTTCCTAGTTGACTCCACCAGTCACCGTCGCAAGTGTCATGTGGTCTGTGCTGATATACGCTGATTGTCTATGCCGATTGCAATTGTCAATCAGATCTAGACCATTGATCGACCAAATCTGATGGTTACTGTGCATTCACCTGTCTCGCCTCTAATACTTTGTTTTTTCATTGTTTTCACATTTTTTCTCCAGTTTTTGCCTCCTGGTAGTGTTTTTCAACCATGATAAGGGCTCTTGGCATGCGATGATTTTGATTTTTGGCATGATTTTAAGACTTTTCAAGACTTAGAGAGTGTTCTTGGATCCATTTGGATCACGCCTTCCCATTGAAAAAGGCTTTTGGACCACCAAAAGTTGTTTTTCAAGCATTGCTTAAGTGAGGATACAATTGCCTCACTTACCCAATATCTATCCATTTTGCACTGCTGGGTTTTGAACCTTTGAGCTTGATCCTAAGGTACTCCATGTCCCCTTTGTGTGTAGTCATCACCTTCCTGTCTAGAACTATATCTTCCTACAACTCATTTAGGTATTCAAGCAACAGATCATCAATGGAAGGCAATTGACTTTGCTCTTCTGGATCTTCAATTAATGAAGGTTCAAATAGTCTTAAGTTTTTGCATTTACTACAGAATATATGTGCATGTATGCTGGAAGACCAAGGCGGAAAGTGTTCTCACCAATTTTCTCAAGTACCTTAAAAGGCCCATACCTTATTGGCTTCAGCTTCTTTCCTTCACCTTGCATTCTGTCCTTGCTGATATACATCCAAACTTGATCACCAACTTGGAAGCTGTGCTTCACCTGATGTGTATCATGCCTTGCCTTATACTTGGCTTGGATCTTTTCTAGCTGTTCCTACACTGCCTGGTGAATTTCTTGGATCTGTTCAATGAACCTAGTTGCTTTGTCCACATCACTGTGTCCAGCAATTGCTATGTATTTTTCAAAGACAAAATCCAAGGGAGACCTTGGTATAAAACCAAAACAGGTCTCAAAAGGAGATCTTTGTGTAGAAGAATGTTTAGCATGGTTTTAAGAGTGTTGCACATAACCTAAGTGTCCATCCTAAAACTTGGGATGTTTTCTGCAATAACCCTTGAGCAACTGGATAACTGTCTTGTTGACTACCTCTGTTTGGCCATCTATTTGTGGATGAAAGGCTATGCTTTTCTTTAGTCTGGTGTCCATTAATTCCCACAAACTTGACCAAAACTTCCCAAAAAATTGGGAGTCTCAATAAGATACTATGGAAGTGGATAACCCAAAATGCACCCAGACATGCTGAAAGAACAACTTCGTTGTTTGTTCAGCTATAATGTGCTTATTACAAGGTATTAAAATACACATTTTGATGAAGCTGTCCATAATAACACATAAATAGTCATGTCCGTTTCTAGATTTTGGCAATCCCCTAACAAAGTCCATGGAAACACTTTCCCAAGGACGAGAAGGGACTGGTAGTGGAGTGTACACACCTAGTTTTCTATTGCTGGGCTTACTTTTAGCACACATGGTACACCCTCTTACATATCTAGAATCTATTTCATGCATTCTTGGCCAATAACATTATCTCTGCAGCTGTTCAACTATTTTACTTATACCAAAATGACCTGATATAAAGAAGTATGTGCCTTCCTAATTATGCTAACTGTTTCTATTTGTGGAATGCATAGCTTTCCCAAATGATACAAGAGTTGGTTCTTAACATAGTAATCCAATTCTTCTACCTTTTTTCCATTACTTAAAGCTGCATATACATCTTTAAAGTCTATATCTTGAGCATATTGTTCAATGTATCTTTCATGCATTAATGAGTTATGCCTAAGTATAATATATGCATTTATGATTGGTCTAGACAACATATCTGCAACTTTATTGTGTATGCCCTTTTTATATCTGATGACTAAATGAAACTGTTGTAGGAAACCCATCCACCTATAGTGCCTTGATTGCTGCAATCTAGTTTGTGAGTGCAAATATTGAAGTGGCTGATGATCAGTATGTATAATTGTTTCTTTGCCCATTAAGTAATGTTTCCACTTCTTCACACTTTGGACTAATGCATACAATTCTTTATCATATGTAGGATAATTAACTACTGTAGAATTAAAAGTCTCAGAATGGTAGCATATGGGTTTACCATGTTGCATCAACACTGCTCCCATGGCATAGTCATTGGCATCAATTTCGATCTCAAATGGTTGTTGAATATTTGGTAGTGCTAGTGCTGGTGTTGTACTAATTTTTTCTTTCAAGGTGTCGATGGATTTCTGTTTTTTTCCCCCCCACTGAAACACCTTGTTCAATCCAGTCAAAGCATGTAGGGGAGCTGTAATTAAGGAAAAGTTAGCAATAAACTTTCTCCAATATTGTGTTGCTGCTAAGAATCTTCTAACTTCTGTAGCAGACTTGGGTTTAGGCCAGTTTACAATGAACGCAACCTTAGAGGGATCTATCTTAACTTCACCACCCCTTACAATATGACCCAAATAATTCAAAGATTTTTTACCAAATTCACATTTGATAATTTAACATAGAGATTTTCTTGCTTCAAAACATCTAGAGTCTGCTTTACATGCTTTAAATGTTACTCCCATGTTTTACTGAATACAAGAATGTCATTTAGATATACAATTACAAAATCATCAATAAAATTCCTAAGTACATCATTCATAACTCTCATGAAAGTGGAAAAAGCATTAGTCAAGCCAAAAGGCATAACTAGCCATTCATACAGCCCTTGATTTGTTTTGAAAGCAGTCTTCCATGCATCTTTCTCTGCTACTCTGACCTGATGGTAACCACTACGCAAGTCCAACTTGGAAAAGTAAAAAACTTCCTTCAACTGATCCAATAGATCATCAATGCGAGGAAGGGTATAACGATTCTTGATCATTATTTTATTCAGTGCTTGGTAATCAATGCACATCCTCCACAAACCATCTTTCTTCTTCACCAACACGATTGGAAATCCACATGGTGATGTGCTTGGTCTTATGAACCCTTTCTTGAGCAGCTCCTGTACCTGCTTCTTGATCTCTGCATTCTCTAAAGTGGATAACATGTACATTCCGATGGTAGGCAACGGAGCATCTTGCTACAAATTAATATCATGTGAAATTTACCTTCTGGGTGGCAGACCTTTAGGTTCTTGAAATAAGATATCATATTCAGTAATAACTTTTTATAAATTAGCTTGTTGTTTAGCATCACAACCTTCAAATACATTGGTTTTATTGGGATTCTTTTCCTTTACAGCCATTAGTAAAAATTGCTTGCATGAATTTACAATTCTTTTCATTTTCCCTGAGTTTATGAGAGTATAATTATTCTTGAGTTTATGAGCTCTTACAACATATTTGATTCCATATTTAACGAGTTGATACTTATTTTCAGCTCTATAGAAAATGGCTTTTCTATCATACAAGTAAGGACTTCCTAAAACAATTCCACATATATCCAAGGGAATGATATCTAACTCAACCTCATCTACAAATGTTGACCCAAAAGAAAACCTAAGTTTACATTGTCTAGTCACTTGTAGCTTTGCTTTATCACATACCCAACCTAATGGATATGGCTTCTTGTGAGGTGTGGTTAGTAGTCCCATTTTCTTTACAATTGCTTCAGAAATTAAGTTTACTTGTGAGCCACTATCAAACAGAGTATCAATCTTTTGATGCTTGGAAATACCTCTAATATGAAAAAGCTCATGCCTTTTCCTCTCATTTTCTTCACTATCAATAGTTGGTGCAGAATTACTAGTAGATGCTTCAAAATTTTTACCTTTTATACCTGTGACTGTGATTGTTGTTTCATCACCTGTGTCTAACCCCAAATATTTTTGTATAGTAGCAATAGTCTTCTTCTTCTTGCCATAGAACTTCTTGGGTTTCAACTCCAGATGCAAAGACTAGCAATGTTCATCATCATGTCCATCCTTCTTGCAGTGAGTGCATGAAGGTTTGGCCTTCTGTACAGAATTTGCCTTCGTCTCTTTCCATTTCTGCTTCCTCTTTTCCTTGTTCTTGCTTGCAGTGGGTTTTGATGATCCCCCAATATCTGGGTTCACATTCTTGCCTCTAGCCTCTAGATGGGTAGCTTGGATAGATACCTCATCTCTGCTAGTAGGGTTAAACATGAGAATGGTGTGGCTCAAATAGCTATGTAGACCACCTATATACTTCAACAAAGTTTCAGGCAAGTCTGAAGAAATGCCTAGAATCAGAGCTCTTTTTCTAAATTCTTGGGTGTAGCTTTGTACACTTTGCCCTTTTAATTGGCGAAGAGTTTGGCAACTAATCATAGCTTGTTGCATATAAGCTACTGGATAGAATTGTTTTTAATTGCATAAACAAATTCATTCTAGATAATTTACCATGCTTCTTCAAGTCAGTTTGTGTCCTGCCTTCCCGCCATACCAAGGTAGTTCCTCGAAGACGTAGGCTGGCCAACTGAATTTTACTCCTATCTGAATCAATATTGTGCACCCTACAATACACATCAATCTATCTGATCCAGTTATCTAGCTTCTCTGCATTTAATTCTCCATCATATATTGGAAAATCAAATTTAACATCTAATTTAATCAAAGATGTTTTCTTATTTTTATTTTCGGGGCTATCAGGAGGTGTGGATAGAGGAGCCTCTTTTCCTTTCCCTTTGCCTTCAGAATGGTCATCTAGAAGAGATTCTTCTATTCCTTTATCTTGTTTGGAAGTGGAAGAATCTTCACTTCAACCTTTCTTAAATTCTCTATACATTTCTTCTACCATGGCTCTCATGGTCATGAAGCTGTCCATGAACTGAGAGTTTGATGCCAAGGGATTTTCCTCTACCATTTTCCTCCCAGGACAGACTCTACCAATTTCTAGGTTAGCTTCAACCAGTTCTCCTTCTCCTATTTTTAGCTTTGAACTAGTTATCATTCACCAATACAACACAAGCTTGTCTAACCTTAGTAAACCTAAAGCTCTGATACCACTTGATCTAATAATGAGATCTAAGACAATTAATAAGTTATTACAGACTCATGTGCATGGATTTGTCTATGATATTTTATGCAATAGATTGATAAGATTGCAAAATACACAGACAATGAAGCAGTAAACAAAACATAATAGACAACACATAATACAACAAATTTAATAAGGAGTTCACCCAATACTCTTGGGCTACATCTCCTAGTCCAGCTTTCAGTGGTGGCCTCTCTATTATTTCTTCAAGCAGAGTTTTTACAACAGTGAACTCAATTTGAGCCTCACACACAACAAATGCAACAACAAGAGCTTTACTTGAACCTCTCAAGCTTTCTCTGAGTACACAGACTCCCTCAACGCTCTCTATCTCTATCCTAGCTCTGTCTCAGCACTGCCTTCAATACTACCTATCATGCTTGCTCTCTGTCTATGGCTTTAAAGCCAATCTGGGCTATGTTTCTCATTCTCTGCTTTCTGTGTCCCAGACCTCTGTCCGCTTCAAATCCCTCTTTTGGTGTTACACAATCATTGCATAACACCTAAAGAGGAGGTGGCCACCTATTCTATAGTGTAAGAGTACCTCGGTCCCTTGAAATCCTTTAGAATCCCAAACACAGTCATTTTCTATTTTACACAGGAAAATGTATTCACGACTGTGAAATTCTGCCAAAACACAGTATACTTAAATATGGTCTATTCCCCTAGCGGGTCCGCTTGTAAGTCGCCATCGCATGTTGCAATGGCTTTCCCCTTTGTATTTTTAAAAATGTGTTAACACTGTGAAAATACATTAGAAATGGCTTTTCTTCGGACTTGAAACAATATATAAACTTGGATGCTCAACTAACCCACCTTGAGAGGCATATCCATTAGGTCCAAAAAAATCAAGATCTTTCCCCAACCACTTCCTCTTTTTATTTTATGTTTTTGTTTAGTGGAATCTATTTTATTTTCATATTTTTAACATATGTAGTTTGTTAATATTACCCACATAATTATATGTAAGTTTTTTGATAAATTTATTAGGCATACATATAGACGTATTGATACCCAAACAATAAGTTAATATTAGTTAATTTTGTTGGACAAAATAACATTGCATTACCTTTACTTTGGCTAATCTAATTTCCCTTATATTGAGTCATGAAAATAATACCATTATCTAAATTTTTTGATGAAATTTTTTTGATGAAATTTAAATATAAATTTGGAATTGTTTTGATAGTATACGAATTTTCGTATAATTCATTCTAATAAGATTTTTTTAATAAAACGTTACTATATGTTTTGATTTAATTATTTATATCCGTTATTTTTAATTTTTATTATAAAAATAGATTAAGGTTTCCATTGCTTTTTTATATTATTTTTTTTTTTTTATAATAATTTTTTGTTTTTTAAGATTATTGTTTTTTTTTTATGTTATTTATAAAATATTAGTTTGTTTTTTCGTCATTTATTTTTTATGAGAATTGAAAACTAAATTCCTAATATATATTGTGTTGTATACTTCCTAAGTTTATTTTTTTATATTGTTGATTTAATGTAATGTAATTTAAAGTAAAATTAAATTACCAACAATAATGATTAATCAACCTGAAACCATCAACTACACTCACAATTTAATATTATCAATATTAATAGTCTTGTTTTATTTAATATTCTTAGGAATTTGACTCTATGTGGGTTGAATTTTTCTTTAATCCCCACTTATAGAACAAGCTTAAACATATATTTAGTGAAGGAATATATCTCAATCAAAGATATATTGGTTTGTAGTTGTTCCTTTTATTTATGTAATGTAGTTATCATACTTATTGTTAGGCTGAGTAACCAAAATAATATCAATATGGGTTTTTGAATTTTGCATTTTTTATTTTGTGATTAGTTTTATACTTTATTGTTTTATATATATATATATATAAAGATAGTATATAAATTTTACTTGTATGTAATTTTGATTGAATTTGAATGGATGAAACATAGCTATTTTTTATGATTAATTATGATTAAATTTTAATTTTTAGTAGGGGAAGTGATATATTTTTTTCAACAAAAAATTATACATTTTTGTTTTAGGGAAGGGATTGATGTAATGGTAACACAATTTTATGAATGAAATGTTAGAAATTAAATAATAGAGTAATAAAACACATAAAATATTGTGCAATCAAAAACACAGAAAAACATAAAACAAGAGAGACATAGATATACGTGGTTCACTTGATTTGGGCTATGTCCACGAAGAAACAACCAGTCTTTCATTTTTATATTATATAACAAACTGAAGGGATATAACCTACAACAAATTTGTTCTAGTTTCCTCTTTTCTCTCACACAGTCTCCTCTTTCTTTCTCACACAGAATAAAGATGCATAGCCGCAATACAATTCCCTCATATAAATTGAGGGTTGCCTTTTATGGCAAAAAACCCTAAATTAACACAACTTCTACAATAAGATCATTTTCCTAATGAACGACCCGGATTGACTATGACATTGCAATATTTTACATGGCAATTTTTCACTTATATTTCACCCCCTTCTAGGGAGGGACTCATAAGATCGTCATCGCCCCCCCTAGACCCCCTTGTGACGATCCTACAGGCGATTTTGGTGCCTCATTAGGAACTGGGATTCAACACAGCTAAAAAGAGACCTCTTAATCAAGAAGATAATCAAGCTCCATACCTAATAATCTCCCACTCGGAGACTAATTATAGCAATTCCACCAATGCTTCGCTTCTTGTACAATTCTCCCACTTGGAATTAGTTGTTTCTCATCTTCATCATCATTCTTAAAGGCCAATTGAAACTAAGCAGAAGCTCAATATCTCCCTAGTTACAACCTTTCTCAACATGTCTAGAGGATTCTAGCTAGTGCATATCTTTTCTAGCTTCAACTTTCTATCATCCAAAAATGATTGTATGAAATGGTACATGAGATGTATATGTTTAGTATTAGAATGAAAGGTTGAATTATTTGTAAGAGGAATGGCACTTCGACCATCATTATATAACTTGTTATGCTCTTGCTTCTTACCCAATTCATCCATAAACCTTTGTAACCAAATTATTTCTTTCTTGGCGTCTATAGTAGAAACATACTTTGCCTCTACTAATGAAAGCACAACAACACTTTGCAACTTAGAAACCAAACTTACTATTGCTCCACCTACAGTAAATACATACCCTATGGTGCTCCTCTTGTTATCTTGATCACCGGTCATATCTGAATCTACATATCCCTATAGAGAAATGTTTGAGCCTGCAAAACATAATTCTTTATGAGTGGTACCTCTCAAATACCTGAGAATACACTTCACATCCTTCCAATGCTCTTTACCTGGATTGTTCATATACCTTCTCACAACTCCCACTGCATGTTCAGTATCAAGACTTGTACACACCATTGCATACATTAAGCTTCCAAATGCTAATGAGTATGGAGCTTGAGACATATAGTCTATCTCTTCTTGAGTCTTGGGACACATCTCCTTACTTAGTCTGAAATGACTAGCAAAAGGTGTACTAACTGGTTTTACATTCTGCATATTAAATCTTTCCAACACCTTTTGTATGTACTCACTTTGAGACAATCTTAATTTATCATTTTTCCTGTCTCTAGTTATTCTCAAACCAAGGATTTTCTTTGCATCACCCAAGTCCTTCATTGCAAATGAATCAACCAATTTTCTTTTAAGCACATTTATTTCCTGCATGTTAGATCTTGCAACAAGCAAGTCATCTACATACAATAACAATATAATATATTTGTCATCATTTTGTTGCTCGGGATAAACACAGTGGTCAAAATGACATCTAGTATAACCTTGTTCAAACATAAACCTGTCAAATTTCAAACACCACTACCATGGAGCTTGTTTTAAGCCATATAAGCTCTTCTTCAACTTACATACTAGTTTTTCCTTCCCATTGACCTCATACCCTTGTGGATGATTCATATGCATCACTTCCTCCAAATACACATGGAGAAAGGTTTTATTTACATCTAACTGTTGAAGATGAAAATCTTATATTGCCACTAAACATAAAATGGTTCTAACTGAAGTCATTTTAACAATAGGAGAAAAAAATTCATCAAAGTCTATATCTTTCATTTGTACAAACCCCTTCACAACAAGTGTACACATACAACTCTTTTTACCTTCATCTTCTTCCTTCAACATGTAAACCCATTTATTCTGCAATGTTATTTTACTTGCATCCAGTTTGACTAAGTCCCAGATCTAGTTATGCATCAAGGAGTCCATCTCTTCTTCCATGGCTTGCTCCCACTTCTTCCTGGTTTCTATTTGCATTTATTCTTCATGTCCTTTTGTTTCACAAGAATCAGTCAATAGTACATAACATAATGAAGGAGAGTATCATTCAGGGGGTCTACTTATCCTAATAGATCTTCTAACACAAATTTTAGGTGTTTGAGGTGCCTATTTTTGTTGTGGTTGTTGATCATTATCATTTTCAAGCAGCTTTACTATTTATGTGATCTCAACAAGAATTGTGTATTCTTTTTTTTCTTTTTCCTATTTCTTTCCTTACATCTGATCTTATACAAGACCTTGTCATTGAATATGACATCTCTGCTCCTAATGATTTTGTGATTTTCATAATCATATAAGCAATAACCAAAATAATTAAAACCATATCCAATGAAGGTACACTTCTTTAATTTTTCCTCAAGATTTCTTCTATTTTCTTTATTATTTTGGACAAAAGCTTCACAACCAAAGCTCTTTAGAAATGAGTAGTTTACCTTTTTACCTATCCATGCCTCCTCTGAAATACCACCATCCAAGGAACTTGAAGGCCCTCTATTTATTAGATAAACAATAGTATCTACAACATCTACCTAAAATTATAAGGTTAATCCTGCATGCAATCACATGCACCTTGTAAGCTCCATGATTGTTTTGTTCATCCTTTCTGATGCACCATTTTATTGTGGTATTCCTAGAACTGTCTTCTTTCTATGAATTCCATGATCTGAACAATAATGATTGAGTTCCTTATTGCAGTATTCACCTCCATTGTCTAATCTGAGACACATCAACTTCTTTCCTGTCTCATTCTCAACCAAAGCATTCCATTTCTTAAAAGTATCAAAGCCATCAAATTTATTCTAAATACAATAAATCCAAGTTTTCCTTATTGCATCATCAATAAAAGTAACATAATAGTGAGAGACACCAAGTGATGACACCTGAGGAAGTCCCCATACATCTGTATGCACAAGCTATAGTTCTTTGTTCTTCTTTTCTTTCCCAACTCAAAGAAATTTGACTCTCTTCTATTTTCCATAAACACAATTTTCACAGAAATCCAAATAAACATGCTTCAAACCTAGCAACAAATTTCTTAAGTGAAGAATCTGCAGCCCCTTCTCACTCATTTGCTTGAGCCTATGATGCCATAGTTTCATATCTACTCCTGTGGACGTTAAAGAATTAAAAAAATTAAAAATACCATTGCATAAATACAACATACCAACCTTTCCTCCTTTTGCTATTACTAGGGCTCCTTTAGTGACCTTCTAGGTTTTTTTCTGTAAAATTAGTTACACAATCTTCAACTCCCAACTTCCCTGTTGAAATTATATTTCTCTTCAAATCTAGAACATGCCTTACCTCCTTTAATACCCTTTGGTTTCCATTATGTTTCTTTATAAAAACTTTACCCATTCTAATGATTTTATAGGGTTTATCATCACCCATATGAACATGTCAAAAATATCCTTAAATGTAGTCATGAAAATGTTTTCTATCAAGTGTGACATGGAATGAAGCCCCTAAATCTACTACCCAGGGATCAATAATATTATATAATGAAATAATCAAAGCATATTGCAACACATAACCTATTACATTCGCTTCTTGATTGTTGTCTTGTTGCATGTCTCCTTCTTTTCCCTTTCGATACTTACAATATTTATTCAGGTGTCCCTTCTTCCCACATTTCGAACACACTATTCCTAATCTAGATTTGGATTTTCCTTTTCTTGATTTACCGTGATTTCCTAGGCTCCTTCCTCTTTCCATTTTTCTTACCCTAGTCTCTGTAGTCAAAGAATTATTTGAGGTCTCACCAGAGATTTTCCAATGCATTTCCTTGCTAAGGATGGCACCAATAACATCATAAAATTTTCAAGTACTATATCCAGAGATAGAGTTACTAATAGCCATGACTAAGCCATTCCAACTTTCTAGAAATGAGCACATAAATAATAGATCCCTAACTCCATCATCAAAATTTAGCCATATAGAACTTACCTTACTAGTAACCATGATAAATTCATTTAAATGATCAAAGACAGATCCACCTTCTAACATATTCATATTAAATAAATTCTTCATAAGAAATACCTTGTTTAATGCCAAGGGTTTTTCATATAGTTTGGACAATGCCGACATTAAACCTTCTGTTGTGATTTATTTTGAAATGTTGAATGCCACTGATGCTACTAGACACAGTCGTATTTTTCCAAGCACCTTTGTATCAAGAATCTCCCATTTTGCATCTGTCATACTTGTCATCTTCTTTGATTTTTCACTCAATGGTAGGTAGAGATGTTTCTAATACAAATAATCCTCCATTTGCATCTTCCATAGCTAGTAGTTTTTTCTGTTTAATTTTTCAACCCTAAACCTACCATCTTCCACCATTGCTCCCACTCAAAAAAGGAACATCCCTTATTTCCTATGGTTTTATCAGCCAAATATAACTTCAACTCTAATAATGAAACACAAAAAATATGACGGAAACACAAACAAAGAAAAAGAATGAAAGAAGAGAGACAAAAATATATGTGGTTCACCCAATTTGGGCTATGTCCATGGAGAAACAACCAATCCTTCCTTTTTATATTATCCAACAAACTGAAGGGATATAACCTGCAACAAATTTGTTGTAATTTCCTTTCTCTCTCTCACACTCTCCTCTCTCTTTCTTGCACATAATGATCATGTAAAACTATAATACAATTCCATCATATAAACCAAGGGTTTCCTTCTAGGGAAAAAGACCCTAAATTAACATAACTTCTACTATTAGATTATTCACCTAATGGATGACCTTGATTGACTACAAAATTACAATATTTTACAAGGAAAATTTTCATCAATCTTTTCTCTTTGGGGGCACTTCCCCAAAACCCATGCCATGGGGGGTTCATAAAATTGTCATCGCCCCCCTAGGACTCCACTGGTGGAAATCTTACATGAAACATTATTGCCTCATTAGGAACTAGGATTCAATGTAGCTAAAACGAGACCTCTTAATCAAGAGGATAATTAGGTTGGACCATATCGAATATGAAATAGAATCTTATAATGGCTATTGTATTTGTGAATAAAAGATAGTAAGTAGAAATATTTGTACTTTAGAGACCGACTCTTCCACAGAATTTGCGTGTTTTAGATAGAGGACATAAGATTGGTCTAGGCATGGATTTTGTAGTAAGGGTTGTATTATTCTTTGAATCATACTATATTTGTAATGAAACTTTTAAATGTTTAGATCAAATAGTTTTTATTAATGTTGTTAATAATTCCACTATTTAAAATCATCAAAGACCTATTTATAATAGTATAATAAAAATATAAAT
>APFE030864748.1:226958-251793 GCA_000404065.3 Pinus taeda | reverse complement strand
TATAAATAAATCTTAAATGCTTCCAATAAAAATGTTAACTATTTTAAAAATACCAAAACACAACATTTCAAGAAGAGCCAGTTATCCAAAAATGAGGAGAGTAGAGAAGAAATAATTTCCATTTTATGCATCATTAAAACCCATGTGGAGAAAGGAAAAGAACATAAAATATTACCTAAGCTTATTGTTGGTCAAAATGGTGATAAAGGAAAGGATAAGAATTTTAGACGCCAAAGGATAAGCATTTTAGAAAGATATTGTGTTGATCAAAGGATAAGCATTTTAGAAAGATATTGTATTGAAAATTTTGCAATGTTAAAATGTGGGAAGGAGGTAGACAATACAAACAAAATTACTACATATTCACAATTTTTTGATATCAGTAGAATGATAAAAAGCTTAAAAAAATTATCATTTTTATGGAGTGTGGAGAATTTCATTGAAAGAATTTATAAAAATTTGAGGACCACAGAAAAATATACACCTTAAATTCATGCTTTTAAGTAGATGTATTGAAATTAGTTGTATATGAAGTTTGATTCTAATTGATAATTAATCTAGTGTTATTTTCCAATGTTTAATTAATAATAGAGACAATGTTCTTCTTGTCCCTGTGACCAACATGTAGTTTTAAACATTAAAATAGTATTTAAAAATATTAACATGTGAGTTGTTATTGTTTAAATATTTATATTTGTGGAAAATCAACTATTTTCTTTGTTTAAATTGTAGCAATCAAACAAGAGTCATAATATATGTGTGCCGATATTGTAATGTTATGATAGTTTTATAATTATATCAAAACTAACGAATTAAAATGATTGAATAAAATAATAAAGAACAATTATTAAACTAAAACTTGAGTTCCATCCTATTTTAAATTAATTTGTTCAAAAACTTCAAATTTAAATTAAACTTCAAAAAATAATCTTAACTAGTTCTTTAACTCAATTTTCTAGTAGCTCCCAATCTAATCTTCCAATACCAATCTAACCTTTAGTCTAACTCCTGGAAATATATAGTCCTATCCAAGCTTAGTCTTCATGTTTCTTTGATTTTTGTCCCATCCCATTTTGATCTTTGGTTTCTAGTATTATTCCTACTCTAACACTTTTTCAATTACTTATTTGATCATTAGATGATTATGTGAATATTGAAATGTATATGAAAAATAGGTCTTTAACTCAATTTTCTAGTAGCTCCCAATCTAATCTTCCAATACCAATCTAACCTTTAGTCTAACTCCTGGAAATATATAGTCCTATCCAAGCTTAGTCTTCATGTTTCTTTGATTTTTGTCCCATCCCATTTTGATCTTTGGTTTCTAGTATTATTCCTACTCTAACACTTTTTCAATTACTTATTTGATCATTAGATGATTATGTGAATATTGAAATGTATATGAAAAATAGGTCTTTAACTCAATTTTCTAGTAGCTCCCAATCTAATCTTCCAATACCAATCTAACCTTTAGTCTAACTCCTGGAAATATATAGTCCTATCCAAGCTTAGTCTTCATGTTTCTTTGATTTTTGTCCCATCCCATTTTGATCTTTGGTTTCTAGTATTATTCCTACTCTAACACTTTTTCAATTACTTATTTGATCATTAGATGATTATGTGAATATTGAAATGTATATGAAAAATAGGAAAATACAAAATTATTTGGGACAAATCACTCTCTATGTTTTATTATTCTCTATTGTGATATTGATAAAAATCTAGACAATACAAAGTTATTGGAAAAAGAAAATAATTTGCACATTTTGAATGGTTGATGTATAATATGGGTTATTGTCCTATGCAAGATGTAGTGGGGATACATCCAATAGTTTGTCCTATCTTATATATCAGTTGTCGAAAAAGTGCATGCACGTTTTCACTAGTTTATGCATAAGATCGGATGTAAGACACATGCCACATAGCATATTATATCTTCTGTGTTAATAATTGGAAAGTTACATCGCCTTTGATGTTTTCCATTGGAAATTGACATTGTGTATTTTCAAAAGAATACTATTCTTTGTCCTTGGTACAATTAGAATGGTATTATCAAGGATAAGTTGGCATTTGTGACCCTTCTAATTATTAAAAAAAATAAAAATTAACACTAGTACCTTGACAATGAGTAATATTCAAACTATGAGTACTTTTGAAAAATAGTACTTATGAAAAATAGATACTTTATATTAGGGCTTCAAGCCTATGTTTCTCCACTGCATAAATTTTCCCAACTCTACTGCATGGGAATAACCCAACTTTTAAAAATGTGCTTGATAGCATCAATTTTGAAGTTGTGTTAAAGTGCACATAACAAAGTTTGTAATTTAGTAGATGCACCTAATTAACATGTCCCTCAAGTTATAACAATCCAAGAAAAAACCCTAGGCTCTGCGCTCTTCTCTCTGTAGCAAATGCATAGATCTGCGCCCCCTACACCTACCAGAACGCGTCCCTTCTCAGCGCCGCCGACAGTCCGGTCTTCGGACATCTGGTAATCCATTCATCATGGCCTCCTCTGTGGGAGGGGCGGGACCTTTCCCCCCCCCTCCTCCAGATTCCCGTTTTTCGGACTTTTTCGCATCCTCTGCACCCCTGTTTCCTCCAGGCGACTCCTCCGGACAAGATCAGAGCTTAGTTCAAACTGACACAGCAGTGGAGCATACAGTAACACATGAAAAGGAGGTAAACAAACCAGGGGCAAATCTAGTACATCCAGCGTCACAACCAAAGGCACTTCGGCTACCTGCATTCCAAAAGCCACAGAACGAATCAAAGTTGAGCTCCCCTGTCATCGAATCAATGGAGAAATACAATACATGAAGGACTACGCACTCATTGGAAAATTTCTTGGCTTTTGGCCAACTGAAAAAGCCCTACACGGGTGGATAGCCTCAAAATGGAAGCCCAAAGGACAAGTCTCCCTGCTACTAGGCCCCAAAGGCTTCTTCACTGCAATATTTTACTGCCTGGAGGACAAATCCCGCATATTTGAGGGAGGTCCGTACTTCTTCAACTCCTCGGGTCTTCTCCTTCGTGACTGGAAACCCAGGTTCAATCCAGATACAGAGGATCTCAGTCATGCTCCAGTCTGGATATGCATGTATTCCTTACCTGCAGAGTACTGGAAAGAAGAAACATTAAAGGACATTGGCAATAGCATCGACGCCTTCATCAAAGTGGCAAAGGAAACCAAAAATCGAAGATACACCTCCTACGCCAGGATCTACGTCCAGATTCATCTTAAAAAAGCCCTTGCAGACTCGGTAAGTCTCTTCCATGATGGTTTTGAGTGGATTCAACCATTAGACTATGAGCACATCCCTTTTTGATGCCGCAAATGCCATGAACATGGCCATCTTTTTAGGGACTATCCCCTGAACATTCAGATCAAATCTCCTGCTAACGAGGCTAACAAAGATTCTGAAGGCTTCACCAAGGTGCCCAATCGTCGTAGGCACGCCAAAAAAAATTCTGCTACACCCTCCAGTCCCAAAAAGGCTGAATCCCAAAATAGATTTCAAATTCTTACCCCTCAAGATCCCTCAGATAAGCATCCGAATGACTCTCAGGCTTCCCCATCTCGCCCATCTTCCTCCCAGCATCTCAAAAATACCCTGGCTCCATCTTCCTCCACGCCCTCCAGCTTCCCTCTCTCCTCGGAATCGAAAATGCCGGCTTCAGAAGCTGACATGCAACCTTCAGCAATGGATCTTGATGCAGGTTTAGCACTCAGTTTACAAGATGGGGTCCCAGAGGATCACCAGAACATCCCTATAACAATGGATGAAAACCCAGAGACTATGAGTCTGGAAGGACTGGATATTCTCAAACTTGAAACAGCATGCAAGCAGAAAGAGTACAACTCAATACCTCCATGGGAAATTGATCGATTGGAAGGTGTTCTCATCAAAGCTCAACATAATAAATGTCTAGGCATACAAGCAGGAAGTCCATGGGATGGAAAGAAAATCCTAAAAGAAACAAAGAAAAGAGGGCGCAAAACCGATCTGCAAAGAACCATCATTATAGGAGAAATCTTAATGGAATCAGGGAGATTCCTAAAGCTGACGAAGTTCTACAAGCCCCAACCCCACTGTTCCTCATGAAGCTCATCTCCTGGAACATGCATGGGCTCAATAGCCCCTCAAAACATAGAATGTTAAAAAACATGATTCAGTTAGAGAAACCAGCCATCGTTTTTCTACAAGAAACAAAAAGTAATAATGCGTCCCTTGAAAGGATCCTCAACAAAGCATGGAACGACAGTCGCTCAGTCTCAGTGGATGCGGTAGGGGCCTCCAATGGACTAGCAATAGTCTGGAATCTGCAGATCCTTATGCTCCAAGATTTTCATGCCACACATTGTTTCATCCAAGCTTCATTTCATCTCATAGGGACGGATCTGCACGGTCTTCTCACCAACACCTACTTCCCACAATATTTACATCAAAAATTAGAAGTTTTGGATGCACTAATAGCTCTTAACTCTAACAAACAGTACCCTCTATGGATCAGCAGGGGAGATTTCAACATCATCACGAATCTAGGGGAAAAAAAGGGAGGACGCATGAAGTTAGAAGATGATAGCACAGGATTCAAAGAATTCATTCAAAGCAATCAGCTCATGGACATTCAAACCTCAAATGGCACGTACACCTGGACAAACAAACGTAGGGGAACACATAATATTGCTTCTAGGCTAGATCGTTTTCTTATTTCAGACAATGCCATACATTTGAGAGGAGATTTTCACACCTCCATTCTGCCTCAAGGCGGCTCTGATCACTAGCCCATAATGCTTCAATGGACACGTCCATTTATACATTGCAATCATCCATTTCGCTTTGAGGCCTTCTGGTTCACTCATCCTGACTTCAAAGAATTGGTCCGAGCTGCATGGAAATCCTTCACCCCCCCAACAGGTGCAAAGATGTTCCAATTTCAACAGAAACTCAGACACCTCAAGCAAGTGCTCAAAGTCTGGAATAAAACCCAATTTGGCAACATTCTGGAAACCAAGAAAACATTGGAGCAGAATATGTGTTCTCTATAGCAAACCATTATCCTAGAGGGAAGAACAGAAGAACTAGCAGACAAGGAGCAATCCCTCTAGACAGACATAGAAGCTTGAAGGCTACAAGAGGAAATACTTTGGCGCCAAAAATGCAGAATAAGGTGGCTAAAAGAAGGGGAAAAGAACACAAAATTTTTTCATCAATCCACCATTCAACGACGAATGCACAACAATATTGCCTTCATTAATAACAGTCAAGGGGAGAGACTAGAAAAGCATGAAGATATTGAAAAGGAATTCAAAGAATACTTCTAGGAAGTGCTCAAAGAACAAACAGGAAGTATATCATCCGCCATAAGATCTGTCACGCAGCACATTCCCAAAATAATCACGGAAGATCATATTCAAAATCTATTACAACAAGTCTCCATGCAGGAAGTAGAAGAGGCCATGGCTCAGCAAAAGGATGGTAAGGCTCCTGGACCTGATGGCTTCACCTCCAATTTCTTTCATGAATTCTGGGAATTGATCAGCACCGAAGTATGGGAATTAGTGGGAGAATGTCAATCTATGCACTGGCTCCTACCTTCCCTTAATTCAAATTTCATTGCTCTAGTACCCAAAGGGGAGGAATCAAACACGCCAGATAAATACAGGTCGATTTCTCTCTGTAATGTCATCTACAAACTTATATCCAAAGTAGTGGCAAATGGGCTCAAACCTCTTCTACCTCTTCTCATCCTTCCAGAGCAGACGAGATATGTTGAAGGGCGTCAGATAATGGATGGCATTATTCTTTCAAACGAGGTGATCCACTCTTTAAAAATTCTAAAAAAACCAGGTATGATATTGAAGCTTGATCTTTCCAAAGATTTCGACAAACTCAGTTATGAATATATCCATCAAATGTTGTTAGCCTTCGGCTTCAATGCCACCTGGACCTGTTGGATAATGAATCTTATTACCTCTCCCTGCTTCTCGGTTCTCCTCAATGGCTCTCCATCTGTGCCCTTCCGCCCGTCGAGAGGCATTCGTCAAGGGGATCCCCTATCCCCTTTCATTTTTGTTCTCATGGCGAAAGGACTCAGCCGCCTCCTTCACCCTGTTGTTTCTTCTCAAGTGATCAAAGGCATAGCGCTCCATGGACTCCATCGCTTATCCTATCAACAATTTGTTGATGACACGATGCTCTTCAGTCATCCCTCTTCCCTAGAAGCCAAAGCCTTTAAATCCTTGCTCTCTCTTTCCTCTGAAGCCTCTGGAACCTCGATCAATGCCACCAAATCCAAGCTATTCTTCTTCAATACCCCTGTCTCCACTAAAAAAAAATTGCTCGGATCCTAGGATTCTCCATTGCTGTGCTTCCCTCCAAATATTTGGGCGCTCCTCTTATGGTCTCTGCCCTTAAGCATGCGTCTTGGCGTACACTGTTGGATAAATTGGAAGCCAGAATTTCCTCATGGACATTTCGATCGCTCAATATAGCTAGTCGACTCATTTTGATCAAATCCGTCCTACAAGCTATGCCTCTGTATCTCTTCTCTATATTGGCGGCTCCCAAATGGGTTATTAAAGCGATTCGTAACCTTCAAAGGAGTTTTCTATGGGTCTCCACGGGGCTCAACAGGAAATGGGCCCTTGTTAAATGGACAAAAGTATGCTAGCCGAAATCCAACGGTGGACTAGGACTACGGGATCCTCTACAAAGCAATAGCACTATGGGAGCAAGGATATGGTGGAATTGGTTAGTGAAGCCACACATTCTCTGGGCAAAGCTGTGGCAAGCCAAATATGCGCCAAGAAGTCAATGGGATGAACTAATCAGAATCAGTCCTAGTATCTCAGGCTCCATGATTTGGAATGCTGTCAAAATTCACAGTGCCTTTATCCAAGAGAACAGCTTTTGGGAAATTCACTCGGGGAACTCGGCACGGTTTTGGGAGGATTCATGGTAGCAGTTACCAAAACTTGCCTCGATCTTTCACAAACCTATCTGGCAGACTTATATGCAGCATGCCAATCTCACTAATGTCTCTCAGTTCTGGTAGCAGCAAACACTTCAAGACTTCCAACAATGGAAACCCGCAAGCTCCTGGTAGACTGATTGTCTTGGAAATACATATACAGAAATCAAACAGGAGCTAAGTCATAGGAAAATCAAGCATTCAAATTAGCAGGACAAACTGAGGTGGGGATACACTACAAAAGGTACCTTCACTATCAAAGAAGCTTACATATTACGCTATGCTCATAGCAATACAGCTCCGGATCAGCTCTGGGATCACATCTAGCAGTTCAGACTCTGGCCCAAGGTATCTAGCTTTCTCCAGCTCTTAAGTAAGAGACGCATCTTAACTTGGGATAATCTGCAAAGAAGGGGCTTCATAGGTCCCTCAAGATGTCCCAACTGCACTCTTCACTCGGAAACCATCCTGCATCTCATGGAGACTTGTCCTCTCACTGCTCAGCTCTGGGAGAAAGTCGACCAATGTAACAGAAGAGCATGAGCTCAGCAAGGGGACATAGAAATCACTCTAAGAACTTGGCCCAAGCACCCGTATCATAGCCCCATTCTGAATTCTTTATGGAACCTCATTCCAGGGTTTCTTTACTGGATTTTATGGAAGGAACGGAACAACAGAGTCTTCAACAATAGTAGACAACCTGTAGAAATTCTCTGGCTCCTCTTAAAGCAAAATCTCCAAGAAACTCTGACACTTCGATCATGGCTAGAAACTGACTGGCCGGACTCCCCTCAAGAGCAACTCATCTTGAACTCTTGGAATCTTAACTTATCCTGCGCACCTCTTGACAATTCCCATCCCACTTCCAAGTCTGTCTCCCCCTTGCATTGGTCCCCCCTGCCATCTCCTCTTTTAAATTGAACTTTGATGGAGCAGCTAAAGGAATCCTGGGCCGGCAGGCTATGGAGGAGTAATCAGAAATGACAGAGGAGTAGCTCAGCATATATACTATGGTTCAATTGGAAAAGACACCAACAATGTTGCGGAATTGGAAGGCTTGTGGAAAGGGATATGCATTTCCGATCAACATAATTTCTTCTCGCTAGAAGTAGAGGGAGACTCCTTGATCCTCATCAATGCGGCTACTAGAATTCAAGCAGGCACCTCAGCAGCCAAAATAGCTTCCAGTTGGAGATTGCTTAGCAGGCTCGAAACTCTAAAGGAAAGGCTTCGGCGACCCCACAGTATCATTTTCAAGCATGTAAGGCGTATAGCCAACAAGGTAGCAGATAGATTGGCCAACCAAGGGGTTGACCTGCAACTCCCTCCTTACTCAAGCACTCTCAATGACTCAGTGGATATACAACTCCAACAGGAATGCCATTCTCTGTTGCTTCAGGATTATCAGTCCTTGGCTACGGGTGAATATTAATGGGGGAAATACAGTGGCGGCATTCCCACTGGGCAAGTGGCAGCCCAGATCCGCCACCTGTAAGGATAATCGATGGGCCTGCCACCCCCGTCATGTTAAATTGAATGCGGTTCTTAACTCTTCCCTGAAACTTGCCATCTGCAGCATTATGGCTCTCCCACGATTCGTCTCTCCGGTGTTTGGATTGCAGACCATCTGTTGTGGTATGATCATCGCTTGGGGTGCCACTCTGTGGTATTATAAGAGCCAGCCTCAGCTGGCTATGTATTATTTGATGTCTCGGCTTTGGATGCATTGTTTGTTCTTGTCTCTGCTAGTTCTCGGGTCTTGGCAGTGGTCTCAGAGGATTAGGCCTCGACCCTCAGCACAGAAGGCCTCAGTCTCTTCCTTTGGGAGCAGTATTCTCCAGCACAAGGTCCCCAGCTCTGGCTCTCCCGTCTGTAAGCATCAATTTCTGAGTGTTATCCCCGCACCCCTCGTTGCTTCTATTGACATCCCTTGTTGGCTCTCTGTGCCAATTCTCACATCGCCCCTCTATGTCTCAAAAGCCTCGCCTCTGTGGCCCTTTGTGCCCCTGTTAGACAGTAAGCCTCTGTGTATAGTTCCTTGGCTCTCTGTGCCTCTTAGCTCACGGAGATTCCGCTCACTATGCATTCCCTGCTCCAATGTTATCCCTCATGCAATCCCAGAATGCCACGGGAATGGCTTCGCCTCATTAGCAGAAGGGGCGGGTCTCGGGGAGGCTCCAGAGGAAGGGCCATCCCTCAGTGCTCCTCTCACACCACGAAATCCTCCTCCGAAGAAATTGACTCTCATGGTGCAAGGCGAGGCCGGGGAAGAGGCAGTGGATGGGCTTGTGCAGCGGCATGTTCGCACAACTCTCATCCCTCAACCCGCTTTCGCTTCCCCTGTTCCCTGGACAACTCTACCTACTTTGTGTCTATTAGGATTGAAAAGTGTGATAACGCAGCTCCTCCAGAAGTCTCTGCGGAGCATAGACAACCTTCTCCTGTTCACTGTCAAAGAATTTAGCCTGCGGAGGCCCCTGGTGCAGTTGCGGGTCCAAGCGAGCCAGCTAAAGACGACGCTCCATATACAGACTCGAGCGCGTCAGACCAGTATGGATGCAGGATCGTTGAGGAGCAACCTTCTACCTCCGTGGACGTATGAGCTTTCCTCCACATCGTTTTGGTCCAACTATGGCCCCAGGTGGTCGTTTCTGTCGCTCTATGATGTATGTTCAGCAATTTCAGTTCACTGCCTTCTTTGTTTGACAGTTTTTGATAAGCTCATGATATGGCCTAGCTATGTTAAGGTCGGAATCGGTTTTCAATTATGACTATGTTTGCTTCTCTATCTCTGTTTGTATAACTCTCTGGATAAATTATGAGACAGTTGGTTTTGGTCTGTGTCAAATTGTCTGTCTTTCAGTTGGTTCTGGTCTGTGTCAAATTGTCTGTCTTTTAGTTATCAAGAGTTTGTTGGACAAGTTAGATTCCAAGGGAAGTTTCACCCTCCAGTGCAAAAGTCCTGCTAAATCCATATCTCAGTATGGAGAGTTTTTGAGGCCAGCCTCGATGTAACCTTTTTGTAATATTTTTTGTATAATAATAGGAGTAGACCAATTTACAAAAAAAAAAAAACATGTCCCTCAAGTTTATGAACATAGTTTGTAATTTACTAGATGCACCTAATTAATATGTCCCTAGTGTTTATATGAATGATGCCCACATAGTTCACTTGCACCTAGCGTATTTGGCACCATGTTAACATATTTTCTAGTAGGAAGAGGTCCACATATTTTCTAGTAGGAAGTGGACCATTCCACTATTTACACTATTTTGTAAATAAATTATATAAATTAGGAAATATATAGAACTTATGGGATCATTATATAAATATATTTGGTTTATATTTCTCTAGTGATTATTATATATACAACTAACCAGCCAAGTTGTTACTAGTTTTTTGTTTTTGTGTGTGCTTGGAATATAGTGAGAGTATTTCCTTATGGATTATGGTGTACTAGATATGGTTGTTGGACTAGTGTTTATATTATTAAGTATAAATCACACTTATGGTTTTATTTAAATATATTCATATGTTATAATGTAAATATGTATAGGTATTATGATATTGTATTTCAATGTTATATGTTTTTTTAGATAGTATGTTAATATTGTTATTAATTTATTTTACCCACATTAAGTTGGTTGTAGAAGTTTTTGATTTGTTGACTTTAATACATAGTATGTACCCTTGAATTTAACTTTTTTACATCTCAAACGCTAATTATCCATGTACATTCTCAATTTCTCCCTTGGTTCATAGTGCATAATCTGAATCGTGGATGCAGATTAGTGTTGTGCAATCAACATCCATATTGAGCCTTCTATAATTGCCCATTCCCACAGAGATTAGCCCAACTGATTTGGTTTATGAGCAGGCTAGGGGAGAACTATTGTAGAATATTCCTAACTTCTCTTGCCCCTATGCATCTAGATAATCTCCTAGGGAGGCCAAAAGACCTATATATACTAGTCACGTTAAGGGAAAATCCAAATTTAGAGAGTATATTATAGAATGAGTGCTATATTGATTTGTGAGGCCATCCTTCTAGGAGTTGGAGACCAAGCTGCAAGTTAAAGAGGAGGAATATTGCCTTGAGGTATATCATGCTTTGTGTATTCCATGTGATTTTAATATAAATTTGATTCCCTTCCTCGATATTATTGATCTTCTTTGATATTGATATGTTGTTCATGGATTATCAATGATTATTTTTATGCTGACATAGCCTTGTAGGAAAAATTTTCAGATTGTTTTTTGGTTATCTTTGTGCAGGTTCTCAATTTGGTATTTAGGAGCTACGAGATTTGGTGACCCTCAAGCTAGTTGTTCCAATTATCTGCTACATCTTTGTTTAAGAGGTATGACCTCCCATATTCTTTGCATTGTATGTTATTGTTTGCATATATGAGGATTATCTGAATTACACATCTCTTCACACACATATGTTTACTAAATCTCAAGTAAGACTCATGGAGCAATAACTCATGATTATGTAATTTCAATTACACTAGAACTAGTGACTCCAATGGGGAATCTACCCTAGTATTTCAAATCTCCTCTTTGAATTTCTTTTTTGGTCTTTTGTAATTGCTTCTTGTGTGTTCTAGATTGTTGTATGACTTGATTTGGGTCTATCTCAATCCAATTGACTTCAAATCTAGTTAGACATCACTCAAATTCATGATTTAAATTTCATATTATTCTACTGATTCTATTTTTTAGTTCATGATAGAGCATCTAATAACATAGATGCAAATTTTACTATTATTAATCTACATCCTCGACCCTATTTACTCACTGTTTAGCCTACATCAAAGCTTGTAATTTGATTTTTTTAGGGATTTTCCCTCAAATATTAATATTCTTTTTCAAGTTTGTGTTTATAATTTGTATTTTAGTTTATATATATCTCATATTTGATTCAAAACTCTTGTATTAGATTAGACCTGACTTGTTTTCCCATTTTAAGGTTTCCCTTGAATTTTCTTTGCTTGATTTGTGAGGGGATTTCCTTTAGATATTTCTTTCATATTTCAGATATATTTTTGTTCTAAAAGTGTCAATTTAGATCTGCCTTATATCTACATTAGAACATTTGTCTTGAAGTGGAACTTATCAATTTTTAGTTTTGGTGTTTTTATTGAAATTGCTTTACTTTATTTTTCTTACATTTAGTGGAATTTTTGTCTTTTGCTTGTTGTGGTTGTGTAAATATAGATATGAGAGGTTTGGTTGAGAAACTTAGATCTACTCACTTTATTTTTAGGTCAGTTTTTGATATAAATTTAGTGAATTTAGAGAGAGAAAATTTGAGAGTATGTGAGATTGTTTCTTTCATTTGAAAAATAAAAATTTATTTTCCCTTCTAACCTATATTTCATCAAACAAAAAAGAAAATTTTTCATTTCCATATAGCTTGCAATGGGGTTGTGCCTTGAGTGTCTCACACCATTTTAGTTGAACATTGCTTCCTTTTCAGTAAATAAGAGCCTTAAAAATTAATGTTTAGTGAAATCAATTTGATATTTTTCATTTTCACTCATAGCACACCAAAAATATCTTAGGCTAGGGTCTTGGAATAGGGGAGTGAGCACAACTCTCCAAGTCCACAAAAACAACCTAGCATTTTGTGGTAGGGATGGAAAATCCATTAGCAATGGCACATTGCCTAAGAAGCAAAGTGATCTATCCTACTTCATTGGTCTTGGTGGCGTGGTTTGCATGTACTACTTGGGGACTCACTTGAGAGGAGTACAACTCGCTTTGAGAAATCTCCTAGGGGGTTTTGGGTGTAGTTTCACTTCCCTTGCATGTAGATCTGACTGAAGACTATACCCCCAGGTCAGGTTACTATCCATGGTATCTCTATTTACCGTAATATTAGGTTTCTTTCATAGGTGATGACAAGGGGGATATCCTTGCTATACCTAGAGTAGATGTTTGTCAAACTCACTCAGAACTCCACAGGGGTCCCTCATAGTTAATAAGGGTACTTGTGCTAGGTCTAAAAGGATTGTTAAGTAGATCTCCAATGTAATTTTTCCAACCACATCTTCACTATTAACCTAGGCCCTCATCAACAATGCTCGAACAATGGGAATATCCCTCTCTATCTATCTTGGTTTGTGTTTTCTTGAATCTTATATTTTTTAGTGTGTGTTGTTTGGTCCAATTTTTAGTGGCCATAAGGGTGTCTTAACTAATTAATTTATTGATCACAATATATTCACCATAGTTGAATAAAATCTCTGATGATATTGTCGATTTTTATGCCTTTCTCTTGAAGAGGAAGGTCCACCACCACGTAAATATAGGATAACTCTGAGAACAAAGGGCTTAAACCATACTCAGGTTGGGGGGATAGCCTTGGTCATGACAGGGTGGGAGATTTTTGTCTTTTCAAAGTAGTAGATGAAAGTCTATTATAACATATAAACCCACCTTTGAATGACCCTCTTGACCCTATTTTAGTGCAATTGAGACCTTATAGTAGTGGACCCATTTCATTTTTTTCTCACCAAGTTTGGTGATAGTCCAAATGGAATGACTAACCACTCATACAAACCTTTCTTAGTTTTAAAGGCGGTCTTCTAGGTATATTCTTCTTTAGCTCAAGCATGGTGATATCCAGAATTTGAGTTCATCTTGGTGAAGTATTTTTATTACGGAAATTGATCCAATAGATCATCTATTCTAGGCATTGGATATCTATTCTTGAGCATAATTATGTTCAACGTCCTGTAATTTATACAAATCCATCAAGTCCCATCCTTCTTTTGCACAATAATTATGGGTGACCTACATGGTGATGTACTTGGTCAAATGACACCCTATTCAAACAATTTTTGCAACAATTTCTTCACCTCACTTGCTTGTATAATAGGCTACCTGTATAACTCAATATTGGACAATGGATAGTCCGAAAATAGTTAGATCCCATGCTCCACTTCTCTCTTAGGTGATAACCCTTTAGGCTCTCAAAACACATCCTTGTATGCCTATAAAACTACTCTAATTGGTGTTTTTGTTTCTTAGTACACCCATCCAAGGATGCCTTGCCTCTTATTGAATCCTCCTCATAATGACTTTCTCTTAAAAATAATAAAACATACATCTTGCTGGAATCGATCAATTTCTTAGCTTGGTTGGCACTTACCAATGAAATTTTTGACTTGTCTTTGTGTGAGTTGATGATGAATGTTTTTCCTTCCTTGACGAGCCAGTAGTGGTTGTCTCTCCTCATGAATATTTTATATCGCATGTACATGTATGGACTTCCAATCACAACTCAACATACATAAAGGGGAACCACATCTAGATCTACTTCATCAATAAAATCAGAACTGATAGCAAATCTATTTTTTCTCTTTTTTGTGACCTTCATCTCTGCATCTTTATTTACCCATCCCAATGGATATGGGTTTAGATAATCACAAAATTCCAACGCCAACTTCTTGACCATATCTGTTGCAATGAGATTTTCCTGCGATCTTGAGTCAAATTGAGCATCAATTTTTGTCTTTTTGACTTGTATCATTATATGGAATAGTTTGGTCATTTCTTTCTCTTCATGTTGTTGAAGGCTACTCAATTTCACCTCCTTCTACATTAATGTACAAATAATATTCTCATCCACGTCCAAGCTTACTTGGTTGCTCGAATCAATGGCCATGAGATTCTTATTCTTATTATATTCTTCTTGTTCTTTAGGTTTAGGTGTGGATGCAACTTCCAACACTTCTCCTCTCTATGGCCATCGAAGCTATAATGGTTGTAGTGGTTTCTAGGATATTTGCACTAGTTTATTGTGGATGTTATCTTTTTATCCGTCCCCCTTTTTTTCTTCTTCTTTCCCTCCTTAGAAGCATCATGTTTGTCCTTCTTCTTCGATCCACTTGGTTGCACTCTCCTCAGGCCTATGTTCTCTAAGTATTGTGCCTATACACAAGCATCGTTCACTGATTTGGGATTTAACAACATAACTTGCTCATGTTGATGATAGTGCAGAATCCAAAAATATTTGAGGAGTACATATGGGTTATTTGGAGAGATATCCAACATTATAGCCATATTTCTTAACATTGTGGTGTACTCCTACATGCTTTGGCTAGGTTTTCTCTTGAATTAGTGCCATTGGATCCACTGATCCTCTACGTACCCAATGAGATAAAATTGTGACATAATGAGGGTTTTGAAGTCCTCCCAATTAGTAAATTGAGGTTCTCCCTCCAACCTTAGGATCTCTGTGTGTCTCTCCCACCAAGTTAGTGCATGGCCTTCTAATTTCAACGGTACAAATGAGATATTTTTTCCCTCCTCAATTTGATGGACACATAGAAAAGATTTCAACTGTTGCAACCAATGATTCAACTTCTTTTGCCATGGTACGAATTGATATCAAATTTTTCTTCCATTTTAAATAGGGCTCGATTCATGAAACTTGAATCAGGCTGATCTTTTCTAGATTCTTTCTTAGAATGGTTCTCCATTTCTTCTTGATCTCCTGATCCCTCTTTTGATTTGTCCTTTACATTTGAACCACCATATTCTCCAAATGTCCCAAGCTTATTGGTTAGGGAGACCATGAGTAGGTTTACATTGTTATTAATATCTGTTACTTATTGTTCATGTCGTGAAAACCTCACCTCTACAGGATCATGAGGGTCGTTTACAGATTCATCAGCCATGATTAGGGTTTTATGATTTTCGGCCCCGTCGATATAGATCCCCTATAAATATCCACAAAAAACCCATAGAAACCTTCTCTAATACCAATATTATCCATTAAATTCGATGGATAAGCCACTAGTCAGGTCACCATAATAGATATGAAAATATTATATTAAAACATTTGAAAATCTACACTATTATAGTTTTATTAAATTTATAGATCTGTAGATTTTATTGTAATGAGTGCATGCATGAAAATGAAAATTATGTAGAAAATAGAGAATGGGAAAATAAAAGCTCAAACACAAACATAAGATACAAGATATGCTTTGGGAACCCCTTTCGAGAGAAAACCCAGTTGGAAGGTGAGGTCGCTCCACTCTCTTTATCTATCTGGAATTATGGCTGCAGATGTAAATAAGTATGGGTTGTGGCTCATGGGTGATATAGTGAAAAAATCCTCTTTGTTTTCTCTACCTCCTATCTCTCTTGGCTATCTTTTATCAGCTATGGAACAAATACACTCAAAAGAATGGTAGACCCATTCCTCCTAGTGGCCTGGTTATAACAAAACCTGATAGCCTACTAGTGCTTAAGTTTGACTACATCAACTCTTAACCAGAGTTACAATATAGACCCTTCTAGAGTATTTTACATCAAAATCATGTGGCTATCCCATTTTTCCATGAATAATGGGGGCTAACATGATGTCCTATTGAACTATGGTGGTGAAAATAGGAAGGTCAACTTCTGAGTGGAATAACTTTTGCATGCAAACTCTAATTGACACACATCTTATGTCGTTGGAAATATCTTTGTGTGTAGAATATCATGAAAAGGTTCTACACTAAATTGGAAATTTTTGACACCCAAAAAACAACATTTGATGCCTTAAAACACTCCTAGAAGGTTTTAGACCCCATTTTTCCAAACTAGGTCCGCCGATAAAAATGGTCTCGTGAGTTGATTCCTCCACATTTCCACTCCAAATGCATTGAGATTGATGGAAAATAATATAATGATTCAATATATATAAAAAATGGTCGAAAAATTTTCAGAAGGAAAACATACAATGAGTCTAATGAGCAAGTGTCACCTAGAAAAAAATTACATTTTGATGGATCACTTGTTCATATTTTTTTATACTTTCATTGTACAATTTTCTTTAATTTTAGCTCATTGTGTGAGAGAAGAACTCCACACTTTATTGATACATGTTTGTGAGTCTTTAAACTATCATTTAAGCTTGTGCAGAGAGTTTTGTATGGAGAGGTTTTTGCAGAGATCTTTTATTATGCGAAGAGCTTTGTGTGGAGAGATTTCATTGTGTGATGAACTTTTTGAGGAGAGATTTCATTATGTGAAGAAATTTTTGTGGAGAGATTTCATTATGTGGAGAGGTTTCATTTTGTAGATATCTTTGATTATGAATATTTTAGTCTATGCCTCAAATTCACATATTAAATTAGTCTTATGTGAAGTGTGGAGAAAGAAAGCTTGTTCTCACACATTAAAAAGACACATAATTTAATATTGCATCATAATAATAATAAGTATTTATTGAAAAAATGTGAAATCACAAATTCTAGAGAAATAAACATTACAATTTCTTCGATATCAAAAAACAGTGACTTCAAGTGAGTTGCACAAGTTCATTGTGTGGATTTCCAAGGGGCAGTAAATTTTTACATTGTGTGAGCTATGGAGGGGCAGTGAAAATTTTAATTGTGTGGACTTCCTTATCTTTGCACATACTCATTTTTCAACTGAAAAAATATATATGATTAAATAAGCGAGTCTATAATAATTAAATCGCTCCTCTGTTTAAAAACGTGTTTCCCATGAGATCTCTAGTGCACAATTATAGAATATAGATAGAAATACTCAGAAGGCAGGGTGGGTGGGGGGTGGTGGGGAGATGAACAGATATGTGGAGGAAGAAAATAAGGTTTGCAAAAAGTGTGGATTATGAAGGGGTTGTGAACGTTTTCCTTGTGCAAAAGGGGAATCATACAATGAAAGGTTTTCTTGCACTTTCGCATTCCGCACAAATTAAAAATATTAAAACTTTCTACATTTTTTGGAATGCATGAACGAATACATAAATAGTTTATATTATTATCTTAAATCAATTTAAATAATATAAATGATACAAACACTAAGTAATTTTTTTCTCTTTTTTTTTACAACAACTCTTCATTTTCCATAAAGTTCTTATTCTGCTTAGGATCAAAATGTTTTATTTCAAGCAACCGTATAGCTAAAAACCAAAACTGCAAAAAAGCAATATATCAAATTCCTTTTGAAATAAGAAAAAAAATATTTCATTATGCACAATAGGGAGATATAGGGAAAGCACAATAAAATCCTTTGTCGTACCCTTCCACCCCGAACAAATTTAAAATATTAAAAAAATCAACATTAAGCTTCACAGCAAATAGAACTACTAAAATTAAAAAAATCTTAACTATATTTCTATTACATATTCTTGGCAAATTTATGCATGACATAATATAGGAGCTCAAATCATAAGTCTTGAACACTAACCAATACAATCATAGTAACAATAACTGTATCGAGATTCAAATTTAAATCATCATATCTATGATTAAAATAAATGAAATACATGAAACATAAATCTGAAATATAAAAATGTTCTTAACCATTCATTCTCACTATGACCAGTAACAAAAAATTAGATATAATAGAAAAGTTAAAATCATATCCTCAAAAACTTATGTTCTATTAATTTTTTGGAACAATGTCACGAAATTCAGATTTATACAACATTATGAAGAACATTAAAAACTCTAATTTTGAGCTGAAGTCACTTATATCTATAATGAAATTGCATAATAGCGTAGCACATGAGCTCATTCACTATGTTATTATGGCATCTTCTCTTTAACTATCTGCTCCTACATTCTGGGACGTCTGAAACTATAACTAGGATTGGTATTCATAATGACCTATTGTAAACATTACATTGTATACTTTGTATAAAGAAAGAAAAAGAAAAAAATATTTTATGTAAAGCATGGGTTTCATGCTCAACTTTAGGTCAAAAGCATGTTCTTCATGCTTATAGGTCTTTCTAGGACAAAGAAGAATTTATGTCAAGTATTATAGTCCCATTTGGACTCTTTGTATCAAAAGAACATATGTATTTCAAGTCAAGAAAAGTAATTTATTCCTCCAAGACCAAGTTGGTGCAGTCAAGGTGAATTTAGCCTTAGGGAGAGCTATTCGACTCCTCAAGAAGGCTATAAATAAGAGGGGCTTCGACTCATTTGGAACACACACTAAAGAAAGTTCGATCTATAGTAGCGAAGGATAAAGAAGAGTGTATAAGACAAGGATAAGAGACGAAGAAGTTGAAGAAGGAAGGTCTCTTTGGAAACTATATTTAATATAAACACATTCAAAGTTTAATAGGATTTCTATGCAAGTTGTAGGGGCCGAAATTGTACTTCGAAGTTGTAATCTGAAGTTGTAAATACAAAATTCTAGAATATGAGGTGGGTATCTCTACTAGATCCTGGAAGAACTAGTTCATTGGAAAGAGATATTGTTGTTGGGTTGGCTTGGTGCTTGGGAGGATCTTGGCTTTGGTCTTTAGGTCTTGAAGTCTCATTGTAAGAATATTTTATGAGAAGAGAAGCTTTCTTTCTAGGTTTTCCCCTTGGAGGGGTTTTTCCCTGGCTTGGAGCCTATGTCTTGTGTACTTTGTCTCTTTGTTATCTTCATTATTTTGGTAATTGTTGGGTAGCAGAAGCCCCACACAACGGGTATGGGGCGTGAAGCCCACAATTTTGGGTATGAGCAGGGTAAAGACTCCACAAGATGCATGGAGCGCAATGTGTAATAAGTCAAAGTCAAAAGGGTAGTCCACCCAAAAATAATGTAAAGAAATGTAAGTTGAGTTAGCCCACATATGGATTGCGGTCCATGGAAAGGTATAAATAGATCGAGGCTCTATGGGTAGAGTAGCTAAGTTTTTGGTATGATTTTGGAAATCTGAAATGTAATGGGGTTTTGAGAAGAGAATTCTGAGAGCATCTATAAGTCTAAGTTGGGGGTTGGGGTAGAGAGTAGAGGCTCTGCAGCTGTGTGCGCAGAGGCTTGGAAGAGTCAATAGCTGTGTGCACGAACCCCTGTAGTTGAGTGCACAAGGCAGATCTGGATGGAAGGGTGATAAGTGGAAATAAAGATAAGTTTCTTTTGAATTTTGTGTTAATTTTGAACTATCGCAACTCTATTCTTTTATGATTAATGAAACTGTGTTGATCTGCGCACATATGCTTATTAAGTACTTATTAATCAGGTGTAATATTAATATGCAAACTAAATGATGGTAATAAATACTTGCTTAAAGACCTCTCTAAGTAGATCTGGATTATAATACTTAATCAGAAAAATTAGATCTATAATTAGTGTGGTAAGAGAAAGCTAAGATTATCGGGATCTGCGCAGATCTAGCGCAGCGCGAAGCTGTAGGAGGGCACACGAACCTCTCAGACAACATTTAGACATCCCAAGGGTGCAGAAACCTGGTTCCAACATCCTCCCTTACTACCTCAGGTGAGACCTCAATCCGCACTTCATGGGCTGTTGCCAAAAGGGCTAGTAGCTGCAGGATTTTCTTGGCTAAATAATTCTTCTTAACCTGGGTCAAGCCCATATAAGCCAACAAATGGTTCCGTTGCTGGGACCAGGATCTGCTTAAGGGGTGTCTGGTGTAGAACACAAAGAGAAAAATGTTGAAGGATCGAAGGGATCAGGGATGGAAATAGATCAAGGGTAATTATGGAAAGCATGATTCAGTTGCCGGTATTCAAGGGAGTAGGAGGTGAAGACCCGGAGCAATTCTAGTTTGTGCTAACATCAGTATGGAATGTGAAACAAACCGTGGATGATAATATCAGGAAAGCTACCTTAGTCAGCGAACTATAGGACCGAACGTTGACATGGTACATGAAGTATTCAAGCAGTAACCCAACAACGGGGGTAGAAGAAATCCAGACCGAACTAAAAAAGGAATTTAGCCGGCCAAATTCAGGAAAACAATCAATCATAGGGTTCAAAGAGATTGTAATGATGCCAGGTGAAACTCTGTGAGATTTGGATCAGAGGTTGAAAAGTGCTATATGCGACGCCAACATGACACTGACATATGAGCAGCACTGCGCTTGGTTCGTTACATCATTAATGCCATGGCCGATATCTAAAGTCAGCTTTGTTACAACAAAAGATATCAACCCAAGCTAAAGCGCTGGAGGCAGTAATGCAGCTTAACGAAACCTTGATACCAGACCTAGGGTTAGGAGTTCAACAAATTAAAGCACAGGTCCAAAACTTATGCTTGGAAATGTAGACGTTAAAACAAGAACAAACACTGCGCTCAGAAGTCTGGGAGGAAGTATGGTGTGTAAGGCGTAAGAGCTAGGGACATGATAAATACCACTGTTCGGTCTTGGTGAATTTTGTGATAACAAGGGGACCAACACCATTTTGATGAAAGGCACAGGCAAGACTGAGCACAACCACCCCGCTCTGGTGCGCAATCTATCAGGTAGGAGGAAAGCATAACACTGATAATTGTCATCTATTACCAAAATACAAACAGACCCCGCAACAACTCTTTTGCAACTTTTGTAGATTAGTGGGCCACAAAGAAAAGGATTTTCGTAGCTATCAAATTCTGATGGATCAATCATCTTCCTATAGAATGCAGACGGAGGCGCGAAATTAGGATCCAGCCACGGCGATTACGCATGGTGGGTTCCAAGGGCGCGGTCGAGGATGGGTAGAATGGGACCAAGAAGGGGTCGCAGGTAGTTAATATGTTACAGCTGTGGAGGACCAGGACATTACACATGAGATTGTACCAACCCAACTAGAATTTTGTGTCGCTATTGTGGGAAATTCGATCATGAGCTACTAGGCTATCCTTCATTGATAGCACAAATTCGGGAAAATAGGGTAGCGTAACCACCAATGACCCAGAATGTGTAGATGATGAGGTCTGAACCCTGCTAGGAAGATCCCAAGGTCAACATGGTGCTGAAGAGTAGCACAACCACAGGAGAAATGGACAGAACCCAAGAGGTGATAAGGCGACATATCAGGAAGCTCGGGGGAGTTTCACGGAGGTCTCTACCCCAAGTAATAGGGATCAGCATGAGATAGACAACGATCCCTCAATGATAAATACCTTTTTAGAGACATGTATAAAATTGCTTCATGACAACAGGGCAGTTAAAGGCTTACAGGAGTTGATAAATAGGTGCACAGGGTGAAGTGAGCCTCGCGTCATTTGAAAATTGGGAAGACATGCATTATGGACTAGAAGGGAAATGTGGTTAACAACACAGATCGATGATTATGAGATGGAGCAGGTCATTTTGGATCTGGGCTCAAATGCCAACATATTGTCAAAATAGACAAGGGAGCGCATGGGTAGGCCTACACTACAATGGTCCCCATCCAATTGCGGATGGAAAATCAACAGAAAGTGCTGCCCATGGGAAGGCTGCAAGGGGTTACAGTAGACCTTGATGGCACAAGTAACCACACGGATTTTGAAGTTATCGAGCTCATGGATGAAAATACACCCTATCTTGCATTGTTAGGACTATATTGGGCCAACAACATGAATGGAGTTATTAATCTAAAGAAGAGGACAATGATATTTGAAACAAAGGTGCTCTGTGTCATTATTCTGCTAGATTTGGTTGAAGGAAAGTGCTACATCGAACTGGTGCATAGCGATGATGATGAAGATTGTAGTTACAGAATGACTGCCCAGGAGCGAGGAGGTGTCAAGACATTGGAGGATAGAAGAATTCAAGAGGGGATGGAGAATCCTGCACTGATAATTAAGATGAGGAAGACGAGCGGTGGCGCAACCGATTGAATGGAGTAACCACGCTACACTGCAACATGGTGATGAAATCACTGTACTGTGTAAAGGCCCAGGATCGAGAATTACCAAAATATGATGGGTTGATGGTGGTAGATGAATTTCTAACAAAATTTGAAATTGCAGTACTGGAGCACCAATGGTTTGATGCGATGAAATCGGCACTGCACGTGATGCTTGCGCGATGGTGGGGCACATATGAAGGAACGTTCAAAGATTAGCGCACCTGCAGGTGTATTATGAAGATCAAATTTGGGAAACCGAAAGTATGCATAATAGAGAAATATGATGGACATGATGACCTGTGTTGGAAATAATACTGGGGGGGTGAATTAGTATTATCAAGTCAAATATTCCTTTTCCAAAACAAATGATATACGCTACTTCAATTAGTTAAACATGCATATTTACGCATCTATGCAGAAGGAAAACCACGTATACAAGGCAAGCTTTTAATTTACTTTATCTTTCTGATGATGATTGTTAATCTATGTTGCAGAAACAAATAACCAGTAACCAGAGACAGTAAAACAAAACAGAAGGACAATCACGCACAAGAACACAAGATATAAGGTGGAAACCCAATGTGGGTGAAAACCACCTGCTACAATTTGTCTCTATCTTCTTTTAAATTAGAAACTTCTTCTACAATGTACTGGTGCATTCATTTACCAGTACGCAAGCTGCAACCTACAGAGAGCTACAACCCTCTCTCAGTTCTCCAGCTTCACCTGGAAGGGAGCTACAACCCCCTTTAGCTCTTGCACTAGCCAAGATACTAGTACGTAGGTGCTGGCCTACAGAAGGCTACAACCTTTCTCTTTCTTCCAGGGACCACGTTTCATAAATTTTCAGACTAGATCCATAAACATCAATCAATCATCAAGAATCAACCAATCTCCTTTCCACCAATTAGATCTAAATCAAGTAGATATTTCTCTGATAGTTGTACCCAAAACACAGTACCAGAAACCACACACTCAACACTGAACCCAGAACACAGCAGCAATAAACAGAAGCAGCTAGATCACAACTTAAAGTACATACGCTATTTCAATAACATGCAACATGCGTGCAAACGCTCTGTGTTTGGAGCAACCTTCGTATACGTTGTTTTCATTCACTGAACCAGCATGTATACGCGCCTTTGCTTCACTAAACCTACGTACAGATCTATAAAGGATAATTCGCTCTTTCATATATTTAAAAACACTAATTAACCCAGATTATCAGTGTTATAGATCAAGCAAGCGCCAGATATACCAGACCAAAATCATATAAAGATACTATAATTCAAGCTTAAAGATTATGACCCATCAATAGAACTTATCCTTCTTCTTTGCGCTAAGGTTCCTCCTTTATTCAGATCCAGATCTGCACCATAACCCAATTACCAGCATTCAAATCTACCACTTTTTCAGACATTCAATGATAATTCAGATAATCCTTTGCCACAAGATCTCCTTCCTCTTTTATAGTCTTAGGCCTTCCATAATACCACGGTCCAAAACCATAACATTTCATTACCATGAACCCAAAACTATAGATCAACACATCTGACGAGACGCCATGGTCCAAAACCATAGGTTCAAATCCCAAAGACTAACTACCATGGACCAAGAGTAAGTTCCCCAACATATATGTGCTTTAGTAACGTATAACCCGTGTGTATAGCGTCTTCATCTAGATGAACCTGCGTAGATGTCTTTTTCTTCTTTCTGAGTGCCTGAACTGAGATCTGTCACCAAGATGAGTTGCCATCAAGGACAACACCAGAGCCATAGCATCAAACCTATGCCATAATGCCAACACCAATCACCTACATCAAAACATTTTTCACTATGATGTTGATCTACCTGTTGTTTCGTTTGATTTTGCACCGAAGTGGCGTTATCCTTTAAAAGTTGGAGAACTTGTTGTTGATGCTTGATGTGATATTTCACTGCTTGGACCATTTTCTTCTTGATATGTCCTTATATCTCTAGAGTTTTGGGAGTGGTAATTTCTTCCAATCCTTTACAAGATATGGTCGGATTCATTTCTTGATGCTCGATGTGATCTTTCACTTCTTGAACATTTTTCTTCTTGATATGTCCTTCTATCTTGATAGTTTGAGGAGTGGTAATTTCGACCAATGAATAACAAGATATGGTTGGATTCATTTCTTCTTTATTGATGTGATCTTTCAATTCTTGCACCTTTTTCTTCTTGATATGTCCTTCTATCTTGAGAGTTTGAGGAGTGGTAATTCTTGCCAA
>APFE030864748.1:136121-213011 GCA_000404065.3 Pinus taeda | reverse complement strand
AAATATGAGATTTATATTGTTGTATTTAATTAATATAATTATTTTTCAAAGGTTTGTAAGGGCTTTAGGTTAAGGGAGTAGGTCTGATTTTTATTAAGCAGCTTAATATTATTGTTTATTAAAGAACCAACTAGATGCAAGGGTCATAATTCTTATAGACATATGGAGTTAGGATGGGCTAGGGAAAGCTTGACAGGGAAAGAAGAGGGGAGGAAGGGGGACAAAAGAGGGGAGGAAGGGGAGGAAGGGGAAGGGAAAGCTTATTCAATGAGGAAGAGCAAAGGATTCCAGTTTTTACTAATTTCCAAGCCTCCATCTCTATTAAGGTTTCGAGCGTGTTTAATGATCTCAATGGCCTCACACACTTTTTGCTTGAAATGGTGCTTTTCATTTGCAATAACCCTAGTGTCCTCAAGGCATATACGATGGTTTGTTTTACCAGCATGTTCAGCTAAAGATGAAGAGCGAGTTCTTTCTTTACGGATGTCAGCACTATGTTCCTTGAGCTTAATCTTTACACACCTGCCAGTTTCTCCTATATATTGTTCTCCACAAGAGAAGTTGATGATATACACACCATTTTGCTGCAGTTGCTCTTGGTTGTCCTTAACTGATCTCATTCTTTGTTTGATGGTTGATAAGGGTTTGAATGAAGTTTTGACATCTTTCCTTTTGAGAACTTTGGCTAGCTTGTCAGTGACACCTTGAATGTATGGGAGGTAGGCATTAGAAGTCATGGGGTTAATTGATTTGTTTGTATTGTCTCCGGACTTGGGTTTTTGAATGGCTTTGAGGATGCTCTTGTTATTGTATCCTAGGTTGGCAAAAGTTCGTTTTAGGTAAGTAATCTCTTCTTCAGTGTGGTCATCATCTGAGATTCTACAAGCTCTAGTGAACAGGGTTTGCAGTACACCCATCTTTTGGGCTGGATGGTGATGTGAATTGGCATGTAGGTAGTTATCTGTATGAGCCTTTTTCCTGAATACCTTATGACCTATGGAACCATCCTCCTTTCTTATGAGGAGAATGTCCAGGAACAATATGCAATTATTCTCTTCCATCTCCACTGTGAACTTAATGTCATTTGATAAGCTATTGAGATGGTTCAAAAAAATTTTAAGTTCATTATCACCATGAGGCCAATTGACGCTGGTGTCATCCACAAACCTGACCCAGAACTTAGGTTTTAAAGGGTATGAATCAAGAGCCTTTTTCTCAAATTTTTCCTTGTAGAGATTAGCTACAATTGGTGAAAGAGGTGATCCCATAGCAACACCTGAAGTTTGTTCAAATATCTCACCTTGGAAGGAGAAGAAGGTAGAGCAAAGACACACCTCAGCTAATTTTGCAGTTTGGGGGTCAGCCACATCTTTAACTACTTGTACAGCTTCCTCTAGGGGTATCTTGGTGAATAGTTGGACTACGTCAAAACTGACAATTTTGTCTTCTGGGTCTAATTTTGTATCTTTAATGAATTTGACAAATTGATTGGAATCCTTAATGTAAGAGCTGGTTTTGCCCACTAGGGGTGCTAAGATGCTAGCGGCATATTTTGCTCATTCATAAGTGGGAGAACCTATAGTGTTTACTATAGGTCTTAAGGGAACTTCTTTTTTATGCACTTTAGGGGCTCCACAGATCCTAGGTGTGATTTCACTATCTGGGGTGAGGCACTTTTTTAGTTTATCATCTAGATTGATTTCTTTAATAGGCTTCTTTACTAATCTAGTAATTTTAGAGATGGGGTTTGTCTCCAGTTTTTCGTAGCTCCCACTATTGTATAAGTGGTCTTTCATCTTGTTTACATAATCATCATAATTCATAATAACTGTGGCGCCACCCTTGTCAGCTTTGAGAATGACAATGTCATTATTATTTCTTAGACTCCTTATGGCTTTTAGTTGCTCAGGTTTTAGGTTTCTTTTAGGTGGTTTAGCCTTTCGTAAGATGACTGCGCATTCCTACCTAATGAGTTCTTTATCATTATCACTAAGAGTCTTGATCCCATCTTCTAGGTTGCAAATAATTTCTTCATTAGGGATTTTGTTAGGGGCTAAGGCGAATTCAGTCCTTTTTCCAAGACCTCAGCTTCTTCCTTTTTTAATTCATTGGTAGAGATATTAACTACTTTTCTGTTGATTGTTTTGGTATCTATGTTTTCAACTATGGTGTTGGATTTTTTTACATGGTTTCCAGTTAAGTTTTTCTTATCATTATGGTCTTTTTTGTTCTTTTCCATCCTATTTTTATAATTTAAATGATTATTTCCTAGATTATTCTTTATTCTTGAGTTAATAAAATCCATATTATTACTAAATAACAGGTTATTAGCTGCGTACCTGGGTTCTGCTGTGTACCAAGCACTGGTTGTCTTAGGTGCTGCGTTATCAGGTTCTGAGATGACCCCAACACTGGAATGGGGACTGCGCAGTCTGCTTGTGCTCCTCTGGGGACTGCGCAGTTTATTTGTGTTGCTGGAAGTTGCGTTTCTGAGATCTGCTATGTGCCACGAGCTGGCTACCTGAGTTGCAAGGTCCGGGTCGGTTTCTTCAGCGCTGGATTGGGGTCTGGTACTTATTTCTTCAACGCTGGATTGGGGTATCTCTTCAACGTTGGCTTGGGTACTGCGCGGTCTATTTATGCTCTGGGGACTGCGCAGTTCATTGATGTTGCTGGAAATTGTTTTGGACCTATTCCTTATCTCTTCAACGCTGGAATGGGCCATCTCTTCAACGCTGGTTTGGGTACCACGCAGTCTATTTATGCTCCAGGGATTGTGCAGTTCATTGATGCTGCTGGAAATCGTTTTGGACCTGTTCCTCATATTCCTTATCCCTTCAGCGTTGGATTGGGTCATATCTTACACGTTTTCTTAGGTACTGCGCAGTCTATTTGTGCTCCGGGGACTGCGCAGTTCATTGATGCTGCTGGGAATTGTTTTATACTTGTTCCTCAGATACCTTACTGCATCAAGGAGTGGCTCAGGTTTAGGGCTGCGTTTGATGATTATATTAATTGATTCCTGAGCATCAGCGTTGTCCATGAGATTTGTTCCAATTGATTCCTGAGCATCAGCGCTGTCCATGAGATCTGCTTTAATCGATTCCTGAGCACCAATGTTGTCCATGAGATCTACTGTGTACGATGCATTAGATGCCTTGGTTACTGGGTTTACAGTATTTGAAGGATTCGATAACCTGGTTCCTGCGTTAGATGTGTTGTCCTCTTTTTCTAACTGGTGTCTGTAGTTTACACGCTGACCATAATCTTCATTGTTCCATTATTGCTGCAGTTTTTGGAGTTTGTTACTCTGTCTCAGCTCAGTTAATTGTCTTACTTTGTTGGCCTTTAGGGCTGCGGAGGCATCTATGGTTCTCCAGAGGTCTACTTCAATTGCTGCTGCTAGTTTTAAGTGAGAATTGAAGGCTACTGTGGACAATTTCCATAACGAGGTTCTGGTTCTGCAAATTTCTAGGCAAATTAGGGATTTACTGAGTCGTTCGAATATTTTGTGGTTTCTTTGGTTGTGTAACTTGTGTTTTATGCAGGCAAATGGAGGGATTAGATTAGAATCGCGACATATTCAAGAATTAAAGAATGAAGTGGAGAATGTGGCTGAAAGAAAATTCTAGATTTTGAGGTCTGACTATTCATATATGGCCTTCCTTCATGCCATGTTTCCATATGTATTTTTCATTCTACTACATAGGCATCGATGGTGAAATATATACATAGATCTTCCCTTGACATCTGCATAAGCCCATCTAGATAATTTTTCAAAAATAAGAAATGAACACTTAAATCAAAGTTACCTTTGTGATGGTATTTGATTATGACATATTCTAGTTTGTATCATCATCTTGCATACATATCGACACATCTCCCAAAGATATATATTGTTAAGGATCTCTTTCTTGTTTAGATTCCATTAAAGTCTTCATATATTTCATGGAGATATCCTAGTAAAATATTCTTGGTCTTTGGTAGTTGATTTTTGTTTTCCATGGTTTCATATCCCACAAATTCTTCCTTCATTTCTTCACACATTTCATTCCCAGGAACTTTCAATCAAATTTCCTTAATTATAGTCAACCACCTCATATTACATATGAGGACATATTATGTTGATTTCGTCTAGTGAATGTGTGACCCATGCATTTCTTCATTCCTTCGAAGGAGGAGCTCCTTCCTTTGAGTATTCTCTTAGGATATAGCATTAATCCATGTTACCTGTAACCATATGACATGACTCTTTAATATAGAATGTAAGCATACATACCTCATTTACCTTTGGGTCATCCAAACTTCCTGCAATAACTTACTTGATTGAAAGAGATTCAATCCCTTGATTTGATTCTCTTTTTATGTCATCATACCATCATCCCATGAATTCCACAAGTTTGGAATTCTTAATGAAACACTTTCTTCCTCTCTTGATTGATGAACTTGATGAAGATTCCATAAAAGAAGCTTGAGGATCTAGAGTATTCCCATCCAACAAATGTTTCCTTTTGAAATATGTATGATGAGACTTGTATTAGATGGCCTTTTTATTTCTTTCCCATAAGTTACACCTATGTTACAAATGACATTTCCAAAAGCTATAAATTTCCATAGTTGACTTCCATATTTATTTCTAAGTTGTTGTCATGAGCTCTTGCTTTCAATGCTTCCAAGATGCCATGATGCATCCCATAATTTTTCTTAGTGAATCATGATAGCCATATCTTAAAATAGAAGACTTGGGAACTTGAGAAGAACTTAGGCGAGGAAGAATGTTTTAGTGATAGTAGAGATATATTACTTCCTCTTTCTTGGACTTCTTCTTTTTAGCTTCCACCACTTATTCGATGAAATGAGATTCTTCTCTTTCTATTTTGTTATTGTCCTTCTTGATCATAGGACAATATATTTTGTAGTGCCCATAGTATTAACACCCATAGCATTGGATCTTAGACATATCCATTTTCTTTTTCCGAGAACCAAACATTCCAAATTTTCCCTTTCTTCTTGTCATTGTAGCATAAGCTTGATTTTTCTCTCCTACTTCCACATCATATTTGGCCTTTATTCTAGATTCTTCAATCTTGCACAGTGACCATAGATCCTAGAATGGAGTATCTTCTTTCTTCCCATAAATACTTGAAGTTATGTTATCCCACTCCTTTGATAGTCCATTTAATATAATTGTAGTCATTTCTCTATCAGACACGACTTCTCCCAGATCTTGTAGTTGATCCCAGAATTCAGATATCATCATACAGTATGAGGATATTCCATATTACCTTAAAATATTTATCTTGTATAGTTCTTACCTTAGTGAGATGACTTGTCTAGCAGTGCTTATGGAATACGACTCTACTTGTTTTTCATAGATTTCTTTTGAAGTTTTGAGTTGAGATACATATGGGATGAGGGTATCCTTGACAGATTCTATGAGAATCCTTTGAGCCCTAACTTCCCATTTCATATAGTTTGTAAGAGATTGAGAATATTCCTTTCTTGTTTTAGTGATAGATCATTTGATATGTTCCATAACCTTATTTTCAATGAGATTCAGATTTGTCATTTTCTTCCATGCAAGATAGTTTGAAGGCCCAACCAATTTGTTGCTTTCCTTGCACAAAGACATTGTCACAGATTTAGATGTGGACATAAATATACTTACTTGATATAATTCTCCTTCTTATTGATTCTTCCTTGATGTTGATGATGATAAAGAGGATATAAAACTGCTCCTTGATGAATATAGTTTTCTTCAATAATTATCCTTGATCACATAGAGAACGAGATCCCTTGGATATTTTGATGATGATGATTTCTTCAATGGTTGGGATATTACTTGAGAGAGATATCACCTTAGAGTATTGATGATAATTCCTTTTGATCTATATTCATTTGGATGAATATTCTTCAAAACACTTCAACTTGATTCAGAGATCTTTTCAACTTGAGTAGATGTAGGGTGTTGGCCTTCTTTTCTTGATGACGATCCCAATACTTCTTTGTAGACTTCTTTGATATAAGGTTTTGATGCTTTATTTTTAGATATTCACTTCAATATGATATTCTCTTTGATTCTTTTATTGATATTTGATCCTTCAGTGTCTATTGACAAGATGCCCTTCCTTGTCTTTGTCACCTTAGCTCTAATACCATGTTGAGAAATCTAGGGCATCAAGGTTAAGTGATTTCTATATTTTAAATAACTTCTTGTGAATTATTTTTACTTATTAGATTATGATCTTATTTAATTATGTTATTATATTGTTATTATTCATCAAAAATATACCAATGCATAAACCATGAAGAGACAAGAGACACAAAATATAAGCTATGTCCAGGAACAAAACCTCTCCCACCTTAGAGGAAAACCCAAACAAATTCTTCTTCTTATAGAGACTCCAATTGACAAATACCAAGACCTAGACCCTTGAAATATTTTCCGCCCCGATACCAAGTCACAAAGTTCCCTTGATGAGTTCATTCTTCCTTGTTTCAACAATAGACACACTTCATGATTCTTCCTCCTTCTCGACTATCTTTGTAAGTTTTGGTTCCTTAGACAAACCTACAACTTTTGGTCCTAGATTAGAAAACCAAGCTCATGAAAATGGACCAAATTAGACCCTTGTTTTCCTTTGGTCTAGAAGCAAGCTTCTTCTCCTTGATCTCATCGTGAGTAACAACTTGACTTTCTCCTTGATTTGTTCTTACATGTAGTTGTAATACTTCGGCTTCCTTCTACAATTTTGAACAAAAAAAATTCCTTGTATGTGTGGATAATTTCAGCCCTTAAACAGACCCAAAACCATGATAAGGAATTCACTCTCTCTTTCCTTCCTTTCATTGACTATAAGGATCCCTTTCACTGACCTTCGAACCACTTAGTGACTTCAGAACTTGAATAAAATGTTTGCTTTGAAATGAGGCCATGCTGCCCTATTTATAGGTGTTTCCCATGCTAATTAGTTGACACGACATGTAGGTGATCTGACGTGTCCTCTGGTGAATATATTATTATCCTTCTTGTAGCCGACTTGTAGGAGGAGAATTTTCTTGGTCTTGGAGGGCCTTCCTATATATTTAATGGCTCATGCAAAAATGTAACATTCCCAAGAAGGGTCCTTCATACATGACATTGACCCAATTTTACTTTTATGAGTTGATGACAAAACCTAAAGGCTCACAATGGAAGCCATTATTAAAAATAAAATTCCTTTCTCAGGAAGCCCATGAGACAAGCATTACAATATTATTTTTATTTTTCTTCTTTTCATCAATTACATAAAATCAAAATTACACATTGTTGTAGCATTTTTTGGTTTTTGTAAGTTAGAATCAATTAGTCAAAAAATGAAAAATATATTTGAAAAAATGTTAAGCTAGGATATGGACAAAAAGAATATTGAATAAAAGATGTTAGGAAATATCTTGATAAATATGTCCATATCAAAGAAAATGTTAGAATAGATGCCCTAAAAAATGAAGGAAAAAATAAAATGTTAGGTTAGAGAGAAAATAAAAAACAATAAACTCTGAAAGTATTGCAAATCTAAATGCCACTACTTTAGTCTAATTCAACTTTGCAAATAATAGTTGTGTGTAGTTTGTTTAGATGCCACACCAATTTATTTGATCCAATTATACAGTTTAATCATGATTGGATTTAATTTAAATTGATTTTCATAGGTAGAAAATAAAATTGGCTCAATAGTTTAATCTGAGCCACTGGTGGAAATAAGGTATAGAGGTAGATTAGGCATGAAAGGAAAATGTTGAGCTACTAGTTTATATGCACTCTGAAAAATAAGTGAAAATGTTAGGAGTAAAAGGGTAGGTAGACATGTGAAATCAAATTGAAGCATCAAATGTTTTAATTCTAAATTGTAACATTTGGAAAACATATATGTGATGGGTTTTAAATAAACGGAAGTTTCATAAGCCATTGTTATTTCATTTAATCCCCATGGCCCACAGCTGTCACATCTGCCCTCGAAGTCGTGACCCCACCATAATTTCCGCTCATATGTTGAATACACCCCATCTCACCTCTCATCCCGCACACTCTTCCATGTCCTCGACCCTCATTCACCATTCGAACTTTATCGGCGGGGGCGGGGTCCAAAATGGGAAGTTTCCCATACTGCCCATATAAACTCCTTTTTACACTTTTTAGTGTTTTGGGACTAAAAATCCTGAAAATGCTTACCACCTCACCTTACCCCTGAACACAGTATATCAAACGACCATTTACCATCACTCCATGTTATGCTCCATGTCACACTACATCTCATGTCTATCATCCAACCAACTACCACCTATCCATTGCCCATTGAATTCTGCTCCCGTGAATTTTATGACTCAAACATCCATTAATTAATCCATTGGATAATTAATGTAAATTCAAATGTTCAGTACCACCTCTGCTCGACTTTTTCATTTATAAACACTGTATTATCCATGAGAATGGTTACACAGTGAATTTATGCAACTATATTAATCATTGAAGTTTGCTTGCCTACAGCTCAACCACTATCCGAAATTAAAGGAATCATTCATCCTTTTCAGGAATCCGACATCTAGGTCCACATACCTCTTGGTTAGTTATCTGTTTTTACTATGATCACTCTATTTCAGACCAATATTTGTCAATTACAGTATGCAATTTGTTTGAAAAAATGCCTCCCAAGGGAAAAGAAATCGCAGAAGTCCCAAATCCTTTGATTCACCCATAGATTGACTTCCATCATACCCCATTGGTCAACAAAGATTGCAAAATAATTGAGAGTTCTTCTCAATTTGACCTATGTGAAATCTATTGCTGGATGGAAGATCATCTGATTGACCAAACAGATGAAATAGGGCTCCGAGACTCTCAATTACCTCATTACATTTTCCCACAGATACACAAAGCACCTGAATTTGTAAGAAAATGACATGAATCTTATGATCCTAGCTAGAGAGAAATTATTTCACCCACAGGATAAATCCTCTGTTCAATTAATTTTGATTCCATTGAAAAAATGACACATGCCCCTTCTACTACACCAACCCATCATTTTTCCCATGAAAACCTAATAGAATCTTATCAAAACCTAGACTTTACTAAAAGATCCCAGACCCTTGAACTGTTTCTAGCTATTGATAGTCATATGCGAAAAAGAAATCCTCCTTATGATTCATCCATTTTCCCTGATAGAACTGAGCAAATTACCACTATTGTTTTCCTATTTGGTTGGTTATAACTTTGATCAGTTTGCCAATGAAGCCATCCTTGGTTTCTTATCCATGTTTTCTATTGACTCTAAACCCAGTGTTATTTATGATTTCAGTAATTTCATTTTTGAAGCCATACATGAGCAATTTGTCAAGTTCAATACTGAAGAAGTACTCAAGTATGCTTCAGTACTTGTTTACCTTTTTATATATTTTCAAGGAGACAGATTCCCATTTTCTTTACAAAAGTTAGATGAGGAAGGAAATCAACAATCAATGATATTTTGAACTTCAATGGGATGAAGGAAAATGAAGAGTTCACATATAAATAGTTCATAGAACTGTTTATTCATCCAACTATCAGTCTTATGAGTAGCACTCCAGTACCAAGGATCAGTGAGGAGATTATTAAAGAATTATAGTTGGTTGATCAAGCTACAATAGGGGATTGGTATTGTTACCAAAACCACACAGAGATTAGGGTGTATGGTTGTGAGATTCTACCCTACAAACTACCTAAGTACCTCCCTATCAGAATATTTTCACTTGAATATTTAAGGCCAAGGTTAAATGCAGATGAAGTACACTTTGTGGCTACCAAGAAGAAATCACAATTCAAGCTGAAAGCCCAAGTTGGTCCATTCATCTGTAACACCAGGGCAGTAGGAGAGGAAGCGGACAAATTACTAAAGGAGATGAAGTTTGGCCTTAGTTTCACTTGGTCTTATGACCCATTAGGAGTGATTTCCAAACTCAGGGTGGAAAATTTACTCCATATCATCACACAGCTAGGCATGAGATAGAACAATATAAAAATCAGTTGGAATGGACAGAGAACACCCTCCAAGAGGTTGAAGAGTAGGAAGTTTCTACATCAAATGTGTAAACTCCACTTTCATAAGAAAAGACAATCAAGAGAGGGATGGAAGAACAATCTTCACCTACAACTGAAGCAACAAGCCAAGGATTTAGGATTGTACACAGGAAAAAGAGACCTAGGATCTATGTGATTGTTGGTGCCACAAATGAACCTCAAAAGACATAATTTGATGGACTAGGAGAGACTATGCTTTATACACAATTTGGTGGATAGTCTACATAGTCCCCAACTCATTCCACTACTTCTCATGAATAGTAGGTAGTTCAAACTAGTGGAGGCATTCCAAAGGATAAGGAGGAAGACATTTTTCATGTCTTTAGTGAGATCAAAAGGAAGAATGAAGAATTAAAATTGAATACCTATATCCAGTTCTGGAAGCATTCTTCGAGCTCTCAAGCCAAGATTCTTTCAGTCTTCGATTCTGAGAAGGCAAATATGCAGATGGATTTCTTGCAAGCCCAAGTTCCATAGCCTAGGACTGTTGCTCAATATCAAAAACAGACTTATTTTGAGTTCAATGTAAAGGATGTGCATCAATTGACCAAATTGAGATGCACAAACAAACTAGGCAGATGATTGCTTCCACCTTGACAAACAATGCCATGAGTTTGTCAAAAATGCAGGTTACCCTGGCCAACACTCAGTCATAGCTAAAGTTGGAGAAAGTCTCCTCATTAGAAAAGGATACCAAGATCCAATCGTTGGAGAATCTAGTGCTGAAGATGGGATATGATCCCTTAAATATAAACACTGCAGAAGAGCTTATTAAGAAAAACAATGTTGAAGTTGTAGCATTAAAAAAGTAGCTAAAATTGCCAGCTTCTGAGGACCCAATGGCCAAAGAAATTGAGGAGATGGAAACTCAGAAGTCTGATATGATGAAGCTCATAATAGAATAAAATCTGCAGATCAAACAAATGGAGGAGAAGGTGGAGAAACTGGTAAATAAAAAAAAGGAAGTCATTAACAAGGCTCAAACTCCAATGGATATAGTCCCCTTTACAACAATTCCCACCGCCAAAGCTTCCACTTCAGCTACAACATCGACTACACGTGGAGCAGAAGGAGTTGAACAGCTTGTTGATGTTGTTCAAAACCTGTCTATTCAGATAGGAGAAATTAATAAACTAAAGGATGAACTTAAGGAGTTAAGGCTTATGAAGTTAGTAGCAGACAATTCACATGCATATGAGTTGAACAGAGTCAAAGGTCAGATTGAAGTACTACAAAGGGAACTCAAGGAATCTTTCATTGGAAACAAATTGGGTTTAGCAAAGGAAATCTTATGGGAAGAAATTATAGAACCAATCAAGGATATTTGGCCCTTTATCAAGATAGTGTTCGATGAGAAAGATCTCTTAGAGAAAGCTCAGAAATTAGTTGAAACCATTACCAAACTGCTTGAGTATATGCTAGAAATTGCTTGTGATATAATCAAGTTCCTAAATTCCAAAGACAACTATGAGCTTGAGGAATTAGGCATAAGTGACAGAACAACAACTATATTGGAGGTGTTAGCACTCTAAAATTTCCTTAAGGTTGTCATGTTGTGTTTAAAGAAATAATAGAGCTAACTACAAACCTACTTTTGAGATCAGGATCTAGCCTTCCTATTTCTCAAAGAGGGCTCTCTCTTTATGATTTAACTTTGTTGGATTAATTGGTTTTAGGCTAGTTATTTAAGCTTGGTTGGGTTTTGATTTGATTTTATGGTGGAATCACTGATTTAGATGGATAGATAAATGTCTTTTTACCATTGGGCCATGGAGTCCAAATGTCAAGAAAACAAGACTAAATCAAGTTTTGAAGATAGTATTCACAGGGCAAGGTAGACGAGTAAATTCAGATCTTTTAGGCTAGATGGTGAAGTGGTTTTTCAATCGGGGTTAAGGAGCAGTTAAGGATTCCTCAAACTGGATAATGATGGAAATGAAAGAGGTTAATCAAAATTAGGGAGAAATGAAGAATTCCCTACTCTGGATATCAGAAGAAAACATCAAAATGAATAATTGTTCAAAATAGAGTGTATTTAAACAAATTCTGTAGTAATATTCCAGTTATTTCATTCAAATTGGAAAACATGTAAGTATGTGAAATACTTAAGAAAATAAAAATTTAACAAATGAAAGATACCTCACTGAAGTGGCCCAACACATGAATCCTATAATGCATTTCCTTTACTACTCAGTCCACTCTGCTGACTTGAAAATGTTACAATAAACCCTCAAGTTTTCAAATGAAGATAACTATAGAAATTTTCAGCAATCCACATTCAATACTTCAAGTTGTGAAGTATTTATACAAAAAATATTATAAAATATCCTAAAACTAATTTAGGAATTATTCAAGGAAAAAGAAATATCTTCATGCAAGAAGATAGAGACAGATATGTAACTAATGCAAATTGTCCCTCTTTTATTGTTTGTTTTTGGATTTTCTCTGATATTATGTTGCTTTTTCTTTCTTTTTGTTTTCTTTCTCAATAACTATCTCTTACATTGCATATTAATGATGATCTTTCATCTTTAAACTCTATTACTCTTCACTGTTTTACATTGACTGCTCTATTTTACCTTTCATCTTTATAGTAAATCATTCAACTTTTCCCAAGACTCTGCATCTGGTAATTTAATATTTACCATTATTCTGTAGACTTCATTAGTTTCTATGTGTTTTGCAAAGTGGGCTTGTTTATAAAAATATGTTTTACCTCATGCTAGATGTAAAAGAGGTTCTCAAAAGTTTGGTAAAGCACTTTTCCTATAGGTATCCCTTTCATGGAGGAATTGTTGGCGTGTTTCTCTGCCACATCTTTGATTTTCTTATCATAGTCTTCATGTGACATCAACCTGTCATTAATCACCAATGGATTAGGCAAACCTTTCTGCCTCAAACCATCAAATTTCATGATAAACCTGGCTATTGCTACCTCCATTGTTTGGCATTTCTCCTCAAGTTGTATCATCAGGTTTCTTTTGGTGGTTACCTTCTTTACCTCTAGTATGGTCTCATTTCTATCAAATATTCCAAGCTCCTGCAATTCATACATGTTCTTTGAGTTAAGGAACTTGATTATTATTGAGGCTTCTTCTGGCTTATTCCCAAGTTTAGCTCTAACCATTTGAATTGCCTCAATAGCTTCTTTGACCAAATCATTTTTCTCAAATATCACCTATATAGATGGCCAAATATCATTGACTAAATCAATGATATTGGCCCATAAAATTTGTTTTTCTTGGGCTAGGTCTCTTTCAGTGTCAATTCTTTCTCTAAATTTTGTATCCGTTTGACTTCCATGTCTAATTCTTATGCATGATTTAAGCATGATTTTTTTTTTATGATGCATCTTTAGGATGCCTTTTTGATCCTTCGATCCTTCAGTTCTTGATTGTAAGAATATAAAGTGTTAACCTATCTACAATATTTTCAATGTTATGAAGAAAAATCAACAGTAAATCTCAGAGCCCTGTTGCTCCATAGCCCCTCCAAAAGAAGGTTCTGAGGGGGGTTTCTTCCCTCTCTCGGGCTTGTTTCTATCATTTTTCTTTTATTTTGGGGGGGGGGGATGTGTGTTTTGGGGGGTATGTACTTTTTTTGGCTTTGATTCTCTAGAACTTCCTTTGTCTGTAGATGTTAGAAAGGAGGAAATTTTAGCTGCTTCTTCATTGCAACAATGTCTTCATTCTTCTTTTTTATGAGCTTCTCTTCTGCCTTGATGTCATTTGGATTATATCCAATCTCAATAACCAATTCTTCTAGTGATTTAATTTTGTTATCCTTTGCTTGTGAGGATGAATTCTCTATTTTAAACTATGTTGTGATATGCTCTAGAGGATTTTGAATTTTTTGTACACTCATAGCTTTGTTGGTCATTGTTGAGTATATCATTTCTCCTACTTTCTTGTGAAATTCAATATGATCTATAGGATGAACATTCTTGGTCAAAACTTCAAATTATGTTTTTTTGTAATCTGCTAATGACTTAGGTTGTTGTATTGTGGGCTGCAAAAAGGTCATTTGCATTTTCCCTATTTAATTGTCAAAAGTAGAAAGTAACCTATTCTAACTACTAGGAGTTTGTTTGAAATATTGGGCATAGGTTTCAGATTCAATTATTTATTTCTTACCTTGATCTCTTTATACTTATCCTTTATATATTTTTCTTTATCCACTAGTTTCCTTGATGATGAAACTTCAATACTAAGCTGATTCTAAATAATTTGAGTATTAGAGGTTGAAGGATGATGAGTTTCCTCTGAAACTGTTCAAGCTGTATTCTCTTTGACCACTGTATCTGTATCAATGATTTCAATTGTCTCAACTGTCTCTTATTGCTCATTTACAGGATTTATCTTGGGCTTCTTCCTGTACTTGATTGAGAAAGAACCTTCTTCCCTAGTCCTTTTTGCATTAATGTCCTATAGGGTTAGAGTATGTAGAATGGAACTAGTATCCATATTTTTCTCCATATCTATTAAGGTGTTTTCCAACCACTTTGACTGGTTGGCATATTTTTCAATCTTTGGTCTAGACTCATGCCTAAAAGGGATCAATTTAAATTTGATTCTTAGTTTGTTTATGACACCTACAGGATCATACTTCCATTTGAAACTATTATTGAACTATATTTCCTGTAAACTTTTTCCTGCTTCTCTAGTGTTGTACCTCTGAGATAGTAGTAGGTCAGCTACCAATGCCAGAGCATCTAAAATAATTGTTTTGGGGTTTTTGGTTTTAGTTTTGGAAGACCAATGAATGAAGATAGATGTAGAATTGAAATACTTAATCCTTTAGATAATATTAATATCTCAGCAAAGGGCTGCTATAAATCTTTACACAGTGATATAGATAAAATAATGGTGAGAACAAGACAAAAAATAATATGATTATCACAGTTTCCAAACTGTAAAACAGAACAATCATAAATATGAAAACCTTCTAAACTATGTTCCAGAGATTCAAGGCAGTATACTTAAGCTTACAAAAGATACTAATGATTTATTGATTAGAGTGGATTAGCTAAACAAATAGTTCATTAATCCATTCTCTTAATAGATGATCACTTCAGGAGTTTATAGGAATAAATTGAGACACAATTATTCCTACCTAGATATATCTATAAGTCACAAGCATATGAAGAAAAACATAATGAACTATAGTTGGAAAAACTTACAGGATAACACAAACTGTGTAAAACCAAATTCAAAATCCTCTACTTTGTATTAAGGTTCCATAAAGGTTGAATACATCAAGTGTCTAGAAAAGTTGCATTCAAATGTGCAACCAGGTTCAAAGTAGAATGAACAGTCATGACTTAACAAGAAATGAACAATGAACTTTGAACCCATAACAACTCGAGAACAGAGTTCTTTATACAATAATAAAACTAAGAAAATATCCTAAAACTGATTAAGATTTATGCTAGGAAAGGAAAGATCTTCATGCAAGAAGATAGGGGCAGCTATTGAACTGCTTCTTACTGTCCCTTTTATTTAGGTTGTGCTGGCTTTGTTGTTTGATATTTTTCCCTTTAAGCTACTTGATTGTTTGTATCCTTCATGCTGGTAGATTCCTTCATTTGATCTTTCATTTGATACTATTTAAACTCTATGAATATCCTTTGACCCTATTGAGTAGCCTTTACTACATTCTTTTTACCTTTATTGTGCATTTCAGGTTTTCACTGTGTTTTTTAACAGTAAATCATTTAGATTTTATGTTATAGGGTAAAGTGATTTGATATGATATTCGTATTTGTCTTCTAATTGTATGCGGGCTTTTTTCTTTGTAAGCCTGGAACAAGAGTTTTTACCTGCAAAACACAAAAATTGTTAAGAAAAACACAGGTGACAGAGAAGGTCATCAATGGCTTTGTTGAGCTTGAAAGGATATTGGAAGGAGTCCTGAGTGCATCTGAAGGTAAAACAATGGTTTTATTGGTCGCAGAGGCTTATGGATGTCTCATTGTGTAAATGGGAAAAACAAAGCAAAATGGTGTTTTTTACGTTTAAACATAAAAACAGTCTACATTTTGAAATATGGCGCAAAGTAAATAGTGGCCATTTTGTCATTATGCGAGAGGTGGTTTTGGTTTTCATCACACTGCTAATGAGGTGTGGGGGGCTTTCGGGAGGGGTCACCTGATATGGTCTAGAGCCTAACACGTAGCAAGGGGAGGTCAGTGGAATACCACTTTTTTGGGTGGGTAATGCTCGAACAAAGAGCCAACCCGAAATTACTGAGGGTCGTTGGATTTGAATGCACGTGATCAGATGGTGCTGGAGAGAAAGAGAAATGGAGGGGCCCAATGATTAATCATGGCGGTATGGGTTTTATTATGGGTTAAAAACTGAGATTAGCGAGGTTTTATGGTTAAATAAAGGTTAATATTGGTTCTTCGCTTAAATCATAAAAACATTTTAACAAAGAAATCCTTTGCAAAACACGGTATGGCAGACTTGAAATAGTATGAATTCAGGCGGACAAATGAAGTTGGGTCCATGTTCATCGCATATCGCAATTGTAGTTTAGTGAAGGAAAGCCCATCACAAACGAATGTGATAGGGGCCATACATGATGTGGAAAATAAATCATTGATAATACTATGACTGGGTCTAGGTTCCCATAGCATATCGGAGATCGCAATGGCGGAGGGTGTATGTTTTAGCTGGGACTTGTGATGAAAGGCAAATGTGAAATGGGCGATGAGTTATGAAATATATATGCGTCGGGTCTAGGTCCATCATGCAATGCGGAGGAGAATGCATGCACGTTGAAAAGTTTGCGATCCACCGATATGCGATGTATTAAGGAATACATAGTTTTATAATAAAACTTATGGTTTCGGGATATATAGTAAAGGCAGTTAATAATATATGGGAAAGGGGACTTTTAGGGGTTTAATACTATAAGTTAGCGTTAATATGAAACATTAGCAGAAAGGGAAAATACACTAAGTATAATGTTTTTTCATGAGTTATTTGCTTTTCACATTTATACATCAATATTTAGGCTAAACATATTTTTGTGGGTTTTTCTGGTAAAAGGGGATTTAACATGGGGTTTTCACTTTTCCTCGGCAAAAATGATTTTAACCTTAGGAAAGGGATCTTTTTATGGAAAATGAATGAATATGAACTGTATGAAGGTGGGAAGGGGAAATTAGTAAATATATGGATGAATGGGGATGAGGGAAGTAAATCAATTGATCTTGTAGACCTTCATTTGCTTTGTGTAATTGCCTCATGGACATAGAAACATATGGTAAAACATGATAAATGTACATTTTGTCCAATCAATCATCATACTTCTGTGACATTTCTTCTACTTACCCTTTGCTTATCTTATCATTTTTCTTCATTTAAATGGGTGAATTTAAGCTAGCAAGCCCTTTTCCTTTCTTTTTATTTCAAAAAAGAAAACTATCTAATTCTAACCTTATAACATCCAAGGGCTCAGATTAAATTGATGAGCACCTTATTATTCTCTACCTAACTACTGATCTGCCAAGATTAAATAGTTTGGCCAAATCTTTATTCTCTAATTATAACATCAAATTTAAAGCATGAAGCATCCAACATTAAACAATTTGACTGTCATGGGTTGTGGCATTTATGACAAGCTGCACATAACCATTATTTTGCAGAAAAAATAGTAGTGGCATTTAGACTTGCTCACTTTCAGAGTTTATTTGTTTTCTTTTCTTTCTAACCTAACATTTTCTTTTTGTCTTGATTTTTTTAGGACATCTAACCTAACATTTTTTTTTTTTATATGGACATCATCATCAAGATTTCTTTTAAAAACATTTGATTCAATATTGTTATGTCCATATCCTAAGTTAGCATTTTTTCAAAATATATTTTTTTATTTTCATTTTTTTGACTAATTTATTCTATCTTGTAAAAATCAAAGAATGCTACAACATTGGCTCCATTTGGGGTCTGCTTTCTCCTGTAGAATGCAGAGAACCTGCAGATCCATGTGCCTTCTCCTCGGGCTATGGATTCCTTGTTGTAAAGAAAATCACACTGACATCTTGAAAAGTAAAAGAAAACCAAAGTATTTACAATGGAAACTATTTCAACTTCCTTGTACTGAATGGAATGTTTGAGAAACCTTCCATTTACAGGATAAGTGGAATATAGCCCCTCAAGATTGTGCAGCACAAAAGTGTTGTTACCCTTCACTTCAGCAATTATTAAAGGTCCAAACGATAGATTGTCAAATTTTCCATGCTTTCCTTTCTCTTCTCTCCTAGTATCCCATCCTAGAACTAGATCACCTTCCTTAAAGTCCCCTTCCCCGGATCTTCTATTAAACAAGGCCTTCATCTTATTCTGATATTTCTTCAATTGTGTTGAACTCATCTCTGTTTTCATAAGTTCAATAATCTGATTTATGCTTCTTGAAAAATAATCAGGTTCATCTATTGAACCTTGCAGGAATTTTAAAATAGGGAAGGCCTAATTGGTAGGGAAGATTGCATCTTTCCCATAGACTTATTGAAATGGAGATTTTCCAATTGATCTCTTTGGAGTAATTATGTTTGTCCATACTGCATAAATCAAATGTGAATCCCAGGTCTTCTTATGATCAACTAGAGTCTTTTTTATTACCTTTACCAGATTTTTGTTTGATGACTCTACAAGGTCATTACTTTGAGGGTAGTATGGAGTTGAATGATGTAACAAAATCTGATATTTCTGGCAAAAGTCGATCATTTTAACACTAGAAAATGTTGTTGCATTATCAGTGACAATTTGAGTTGGGCAACGAAATCTAGATAAGATATTTTCTTCAATAAACTTAATTACTATTGAATTAGTAGCATTTCTGACTAGAATTACTTCCACCCATTTAGTAAATTAGTCTGTTGCAGTGAGGATCCATCTATGTTGATTACTTGAAGTGGGGTTAATCTCTCCAACAAATGATAATTGCCATTGAGCAAAAGGTGTTGAAACTATTGATGGAATGAGTGGAAGAGCTGATAATTTTTGTTTACCAGCAAACATTTGACAAGGAACACAACCTCTCACCTTTTCCCCTACTTGTAAGAACAATGTGGGCCAATAAAATCCTTCCCTTAGAATCTTGTATGTTGTTTCTCTCCAAGCATAATGTCCCCCATAAAATCCTATATGAAACTAATCAATGATTTCTTTAGTTTCTGGTTTTGTTAAACATAATAACAAAATATTCAGTGTATCTTTCCAGTATAAAATTGTATTTATAATGTAGTACTTGAATGATTTTAACTTAAGAGTTTTACACTAGGTTTTGGAGAATGATGTTGGACACTCAAAATGGATCAAGAAATTTACAATATCTTGATACCAATTTGACAACAAGAATTTTTCATCAATGTGTGTAGGACTGATCTACTCTGAAGGTAGAGGTTCTTGAGGTTTCTCCCATTTAGGATGAAGGGAAGGTTCTTGTGCATTCTCCCCTTCTACAAGGATAGAAGGTTCTTGTGTGTTCTTCCCTTGTATTTCTAAAACAGAATTGATTCCAAGAACTTTGCAGTTGGATTTAGCTAGAAGCTTGGCTAATCCTTAACCTTTTACCAACTTGGTAGTCTTGATAGTTAGATCGAACTCCAGAATTTGAGTGATCCATCTACCTCTTTTCTCGTTGGTGTCTAGTTGGTTTAGGACAATTTTCACAGTACTATTAGGGACATAAGCAGTAATAGGTGAATGTAAGACATATATCTTGAATGATTTCAAGGCTTGAATGAGGGCATAGGCTTGCTTCTCAATGATGTCATACTTAAGCTCAACATCTCTCATAACCTTGCTGAAAAAGGCTATGGGTTGGTCATGGGAATCTTCATTTTTCTATAATAGAATGGTAGCAAGGGTTGTTTCGGAGGCAAAAGAGAAAATACTAAATGGCTTAGTATAATTAGGGTTGGCTAACATGGGAGCTTCAGAGATAGCCCTTTTTATTTGTTCAAATGCATGCCTAGAAGAGGCATTCCATTTGACTTCATGGTTCTTTCAGAGCATGCCAGTTATATCTTTTACAATATCTACATAATTTGGAATAGATCTCCTTAGAAAATTAATCTTGCCTAGAAAAGCTTGAATTTCCTTCTTGTTTCTAGGTAAGGTCAATGTTTCAATGGAAGATACTCATTTGGGGTCAATTAATACTCCCTCTGAAATTATATGGCCCAACAATTTTCCTTCTTTGACAACAAACAAGGACTTCTTAGGGTTCAATGATATTCCAAATTTTCTACACATGTCAAAAACCTTCATCAAGTGCTTTAGATGTTTTTGATCGGATTTATAAAAAACAGTTATGTCATCAAGATAAATAACCACAAATTGATTTACTTGACCCAAAAAAGCTATGTCCATAGCTCTTTGAAATGTTGCTTCAGCATTGGTTAAACCAAATGACATCCTAGAGTACATGAATGTACCCCAGGGTGTAGTAAAGGCTGTCTTCTCTCTGTTTGTTGTATCAACATTCACCTAATTGTAGCCTGAAAAACCATCAAGCATAGAAATTCTTTGTGCTCCTGAAACCATTTGAAGTAACTGATCCATTTTGGGCAAAGGATAATTATCTTTTAATGATGCCTAGTTCAAATTTCTAAATCCACACAAAGTCTTATTTCTCCATTTTTCTTTCTAACAAGAACTAGATTTGCAACCCAATTAGAATATCTAAGAGGGAGGATGATTTGAGCATCTAGAATTTTCTTAATCTCCCTTTCTGCAGTTGGTAGAAGGGTTAGATTTATCCTTCTAAGTTTCTATTGATAAGGTTTTTCTTCTGTCTTCAAAGGAATCTTATGTTGTATTAATGAAGTATCATAAGTCTTTAAATCAGCATAAGTCCAAGAAAAAACATCCTTCTAATTTTGCAGTAACTTAAGATATTGAGCTTTGATCTCAAGGTCTAGAGATGCACATATTTTGATGTTTTTGATATCTTCATCACTTCCAATGTTAATCTCTTATATGTCATCTTCTGAAGAAATGGATTGAGGGTTTTAGAGGACATCATTTTGATCAAACAATTTTTCCAAAGGAATGAGTCCTTTTGGAATAAAATTATTAGATAATTGAATAATGTCATGATTATCAATTTGGGTTTTAAAATCTTAAGTATCATTTCCATATGTATTTTATTTCACTTCTATGTTCATCAATTTGTAGAAATGAAAAATCATCTATTACCTATAGAAATGATTTCAAATGTTCATCATCTTCGAATATCTGCCAATGTTTCAGATTATCTGGGATAGATGGCCTATATTTGACTTGTATCTGATAGAGTACATTAGTATGATCAAGAATTTTAAAAGAGCTAGCAGAGACAATTAAGGCATCTGCATGAATATTCTGATATTTGCGAACATCAGTCAAATTAAAATCATGAAATAAGTTTTCAACTGAATCCCTTACTTCATGTTGGTAGGACCTAAGTCTAGGGTGCTTGGTTTGGCAAAAATTTCTTACTTGCTTAACAAAAAGTTCTGAATTAGTAAAAACACTTAAGTTTTTAACTTTTAAGATTTTGGTTAATTGCAATCCTAAAAGGAAAGCTTCATATTCAGCCACATTATTTGTAACTTCGAAGTCTAATTTACATGATTGGGTTATATTTTCTTTTTTTAGGTGAAATTAAAACTACTCCAGCTCTTCCAGCTCTTGCCCCATATTTTGTGCAAGAGCCATCAAAGAACAGTTTCCAAATGTTAGTTTGGTTTGGTTTAGGACTTTCAACTACCTCTTCAATTTTGACTTGAGTTTTATGTTGGTTTGAAGTGAGTTGAAAACAACCAAATTCTTGATCTATTGCATAAATTGGATGGTTCCTTGGCTAGTCAGTCTTACAAATAGTATGTACAAATCTTACCTCTCTATATAATATTAATTTCTCTCCTCCATAAACAAGAATAGTAGCATATGACATATCCATCTGTAAAGTTCCCCCTAATTTGGCACAACAAGACCTAGAAAGGAGCATTCCAAACTTGGGAGGGATATTTGTGACAACAATATTAAGTACTACACTTTTCACTGGAATTTTGGCAACAGTAACCACTAGATCCTTGATCAATCCCAAACAGGGCACCCTTTTAGAATCAAAGGTGTACAGGTCATGGTAGGATCTAGTTATGTCAAGTTTCAAATGGTCCATGATAGATTTTGGAATAAGGTTGTGTGATGCTCCTGAATCAATCATACAATTATACAACATGGAATCATTTGTTTTAAGAGTTACATAGAAAGGAGGCACTATCTCATCTATCATGTCTGAACTAGGGCCAAAAACTACTACTGGTTTTTCATCTTGCAGACTTATGACCTCACCTTCAGCATCAAACGAGGTATTTTGTATCCATTTTGTGACTTGGATTTTGTAACCATGGTTTTTAGAAAGTTCTGACAGTGGAATTGGGATCTTAACCCTCTTTAATTCTTTTTCAACATTAAATGTAGTCAAAATGTTTTTACCCGTTTGGGTAGTATCAATTGACTGATCTAAGGGCTGAATAAGAGTTGTTTGAGCTTCAGTAGTTTTGGTACATGGTTCAATTATTGGAGTTTCCTTTGGAGGTCTGCCAGGACCAAGCCTAGGCCTAAGATCATACCTCTTATTTAACTCTGTAATTAAAAATTCAGAGAAAGCGTGATATTTAGAGACCTGTGAAGCTTCCTGGTCTTCTTGAACTTTATTTTTTTGTGAGAGAGGAATGATGATTGCTTGATTGGAAGAAGAATCCATACTATTAATATATTCAGAAATTGTCATAGTATTATCATTAGGTTGTTGGTCATCTATCAATAGAGGAGTAGGAACCTGTTGATCATTGCTAGGTCTCTGAAGAATTTGTAGTGGTGGATTTCTTTTATACTGACCTTGATTTTGGTTTTGGGGTCTAGTAACTGTTTGTTGTATTGTCCTAGGTTTGGTCTCAATATTTGAAATCCTATTTGATAGGTTTCTAAGAAGATATGTTATTTCATCTATTTTTGAATCTTTTGATTTAGTCTTAGAGGAGTTAGAGGCTTCTTGAATCGATTTGAGTTTCTTTGGGCTTTTCTTCTTTAAGTTTTAAAGAAGTTGAGGCTGCCTATTTGCTTCTACTTCTATGGCATTTGTTTGCATATCTTCAAGAGTTCTTGAAGTTCTCTCTCGTAGTATAAAAAAAAAGTCATCATCAAAAGATTTAGAAAATATAGACTTAGCTGCTGCTACAAGGGGCTTACAATCAGCAGGCATTTTGTGATAGAGTTTATTGAATATTTTGATAAAATCTGATATTGGTTCACCGAAGCTCTTTTTAAGCTCTTCAAATTATGTGAGGAAGTAAAGAGGATCCTTTTTCACACCCCACTGATTTTTAAATATGGTAGTAAACTCTTCCCAATTTCTAATGGAAGCTGTTGGTAACTGCCTAAGCCAAATCCTCACATTTTACTTCAAGTGACTGTACAAACAATCTCATATGAACATTTTCTTGTTCAATATTCATGTTGTCTGCAAATTCTAGGAAAGCTTGAAGATGGTCCTCAGTTGAGGGACCAATTTCTCGATTGTACTTGGGAAGCTATTTTAAGTATCCAGATGGGAATGCATCAAGGTTATTAGACCGTAAGACTAAGGCAACATATATAACTTCTACAATAGGTTAGAAAGCCATGATATCAAGTGGTGTATGAGGTGCTTGAGGTGTATGAGGTTTTCTAGGTGGAGTATGAGGTCTTTCTGTGGATGTAGAGGATGAAGAAGAAGTAGAGGAAGAAGATGGTGATTCAGGGATTGATGAACTAGTTGGTGGTCAAGGAGGAGGAGATCCCTGAAAAACTTCAAAGGAGTCTTAAGAACTAACTTTGGGACCTGTAAATGAATACCTTATTTTGTTTCAAAGAGAGGATTGGAATATATAGAGAAGGTCTCCTTAGGTTGTTCTGAAGAAGAAGCTTCAGGTCGGTCAAAAATGGAAGGAAATGGATAGGTGGTATGGGATATGAAATCTGTGGGTTTATATTCTGGTAGATTAACACCCAAATCAGATTCAGTTTTATGTGATCCTGGTGGTAGTTTGGGTATTGTATGAGATTCTAATGAATGAATAAGGTAGGATGACTTAAAATTAACTCCTCTATTTAGCAATTTAGCAGCCCTAGGTGATAAATGCGAGTAATCAAGATCAGATGGGATATTACTATAGGGGTCAAATGATTCTAATTCTTTAGACTGTAGGACTAAAGAGGAAGAAGAATATGGTTGGTGTCTACTTTTAGAATTGGCTTTTCTCAGAATCCTTTTAGGATGTGATAGAGGACTAACTATGTCAGCTTCTGAACGAGATTTGGTATGTTTAAAAGGTGACAGGTTGAGAGTCTGGAGTCATTTAAGTGAATGATTTTAACCTTTCTAAGCCCTTTAATCACCATAAAGGAAAAGAATGAATGAATATCATTGTCCCAAGGGAAACTTTAAAAGAAATTTGAATCCCCGGCAAAGGCACCAGTTTAATATTGTCCCTCTGAGATAGTAGTAGGTCAGATACTAACGCCAGAGCATATAAAATAATTGTTTTGGGGTTTTTGGTTTTAGTTTTGGAAGACCAATGAATGAAGACAGATGTAGAATTGAAATACTTAATCCTTTGAATAATATTAATATCTCAGCAAAGGGCTGCTATAAAGCTTTACACAGTGATATAGATCAAATAGTGGTGAGAAGAAGACAAAAAAAAATATGATTATCATAGTTTCCAGACTGTAAAACAGAACAATCATAAGTATGAAAACCTTCTAAACTATGTTCCAAATATTGAAGGCAATATACTTAAGCTTACAAAAGATATTGATGATTTATTGATTAGAGGGGATTAGCTAAACAGATAGTTCATTGATCCATTCTCTTAATAGATGATCACTTCAGGAGTTTATAGGAATAAATTGAGACACAACTATTCCTACCTAGATATCTTTATAAGTCATAAGCATATGAAGAAAAACACAAAAATTGATAACTGGAAAAACTTACAGGATAAGACAAACTGTGTAAAACCAAATTTAGAATCCTCTGCTTTGTATTAAGGTTCCAGAAAGACTGAGTACATCAAGTGTCTAGAAAAGCTTCATTCAAAGGTGCAACCAGGTTCAAAGTAGAATGAACAGTCATGACTTAACAAGCAATGAAAATTGAACCTTGAACCCATAACAACTCGAGAAGAGAGTTGTTTATACAATAATGAAACTAAGCAAATATCTTAAAACTGATTAAGATTCATTCTAGGAAAGGAAAGATCTTCATGCAAGAAGATAGGGGCAGCTATTGAACTGCTTCTTACTGTCCCTTTTATTCAGGCTGTGCTGACTTTGTTGTTTGATATTTTTCCCTTTAAGCTACTTGATTGTTTGTATCCTTTATGCTGGTAGATTCCTTCATTTGATCTTTCATCTGATACTCTTTAAACTCTGTCAATATCTATTGACCCTATTGTTGGAGAGGTAAATCCCCTCTACGGATAGAGGTGATCTCTACTAGCCCAGAACGGGTCTAACAACAATCAAAAAATGCTATCACGCAAGTTCCTAATTGCAAATAAAAGGTAGGTGATGAAGACCTACTTGAGATCCAATGCTTCCGTTTGTAGAATAGATGTCGCCCATGTTCCTTTGGCTTGACCGGTCACAATCCTCCACTATCCACGTGAATGGACACCTGCACACAAAGAGAACAACACAAACACAAGTGTGAAATCTAATATATGCAATTATACATCAGTCAAGAAGGATATAATTCAACATCAACCATTACAAGTACAACGAGAATGGAACCATAATGATAGTCATATATTATTAATAATTCAACAAAGGAGAATACAACCAGCGTCCTGACGTCAAGTCGTCCTTTGGCTGGGTGCTCAGCTACACAAGTCTTGCAAAAGCTTGAAAGGGTGAGGGACAAGCTCTCTCTCTCTTTAGTGACAAAGTCTCCTTACTTAGGTAAAGCTTTATGGATACAAAGAAGGCTCTTGCAACTCCAATCTCTTGATATCTTCCTTTCAGCACAAGTATTGTCACTAGAGTCAGAACTAGAACCCTAGAACTAGAACTAGCTTGCTCAAGCCATGAAGACAAGCTTTTATAGAGGAAAAGGAAGAGATAAGGCCAATCACAACAATAATGGATTTGGCTTCATCACTTGGAAACTTCTATGGAATGGTGGCAAACTACCTCCCATTCAAGGAGATTCGAAGCCAAACCATCCTCACTTAACTTGGAGTCTGTTGGTGAATGAGTTGGATAGAAATTTTGGAGGTTGGATTAGTTCACAACTTTGGCCAAAAAGGTTGGCGCGATTGCGACTCTGGAACAGAGTGCTAAGGGCGTGCCCCTTTTATAGGATTTTCCCCATTGCCACGGGAATAACACAGTGGACCTGCGCTAATGTAAAACGGGCTGTTTTTAAGGGCAAAGAGCAGGAGATGTATTCAAGGCATATGAAGCTCATGTCTAGAGGTGAATGATGCAAGTGGTTTCAAGTCTTGTCACTTCTCACAAGTCCCGGAATGAGTCCTCCAAGATGCAGGAGAGGGGTAACAGGGACGGTGACAAACGGTGACAAAATACTATGTAACAGATACCCCCTAAAGTATGAGGCCCGAGAGAGAGAGGGGTGAAGTGCTTTACAAGAACATGTGTGACTGAAACACTATCTTCAGAGAACCTGCGAAAAGAAGTACAATTGATATCTCAAGTACATGATATATATGTGGTATGGGTGCAGCAATCAGTAACAAAGTATAGAAACTGGATCCCAGGCATGGACGCAGCCATCCGATGAGGATCTATGAATGGATTTAGGTATGGTCGCAGCCATCCAATGAATGAGTCATGTAATTATTCCAATAATCCACAAAATGCAACCTGGATCTCAATATGCACAATCTGGGGTCTTGCGCTCCAACTCGACCCGAACATAGTACAAGTTCAAGCATGTGAACATAGGAGTCGAAGTCGAAAATGCATGAACATCTTCTGATTACCAGTCAATGATGAAAACTGTTAACAGACACGAGAGGTGCCACCAATGATGACGATGGTCCTCAAGGTACTATAGGTACAATCCATGGCGTGTGAATCAATGAGCCATTGTCGAACACCCGTAGAATCATCTGATCGGAGGCCTAATGAAAACCTCGCGTCGAACACGAAGAACCTACCATTGAGGCATGCAGGCTCCAAGGTACCTGAAGGGAGTCTCTAGGTCATCTTCTTAGATACTGAGTTGAAGTCGGCAGGAAGTGATATTGATTGAAGGTGGGCCATAATGTTTCCCACATCATCGACACGAGACAAAGAGGGACAATATGTTTTGTGTGAGATATCGGAGGGAGGTTGAGTATTCTGTAGAGGTCAACTTCTCTTGAACATATCGGCGGCACAACAACGGATTTGCCAGTATTTGATGTCAAATGATCAGGGGTCATGGTGACAAGACGATGAGCAAATGAATGGTCAAATAGGATAAACCAAACCCATGGAGGCAAATGTGAAGCGAGATGAGATGTCCCCACCCAGACACGAATGCAGAAAGTGCCATGTTCAAGAGTGACATACTGTCGACGATGACGATTACGGTTCCTTTATTCCCCCGCCATTTCTGGCGAGTACCCCGGTTATTTTTGGGCGGAAAGCTTGATGGGGATAACATATGCTTGAGAGGTGTCATCACGACAAAACCCGAGGTCATTAAAGTTTTAATGAGTCTGACAAAGGAAAAGACAGCAAAAAGACAGCAAAAAGAAAACTCCAGGGGTGTCCTTTTTCGTAAAGTTGTGTCTCTCGAGCCCGAAAAAGTATAAAACCATGCTCGAAAGAACCGCCCAGCCATTACGACCGAGGAGTACTTTTCATAAGTAGTGATCCCAATCTGAAAAAGTAAAAAAGTGATTGAAACCATGTCGCTTCGTGACCATTAACGAACCAGAAACGACAAGGGTCCGACAATCTTTTCATTTTTAAACGGTCGGAAAATGGTTTAAAGACGACCGCCTCTTATTTACGTTTAACGAGTCAAGAGGAATAACTCAGCAATCTTTTCATCTTTAAATGGTCAGAAAAGAGCTAAAAGAAGACCTCCACTTTTATTTTCTGTAACGATTCAAAAAGGAAAAAATACTCAGCAATCTTTTCATATTTTACAAGTTAGAAAAGAGCTTAAAGGTGACTCGGGTATGGGTTCATTTTTACACAAGCTTGAACCATGGAGAACTCTGCTTGGATTCGATTTCATGTTAACACAAGCTTGAAATGAAAAACTATGCTTGCATGCCCCCAACATAATGACGCAAAATGAGGGACATGCCCCCCAAGCTTCATTTCATTCAACAAAGTGGATGGAATGAAGGTTCACTTTCGAGATCTTGGAAAGACTCGACTTGTATTTTACGAGATCTGAATCAAAAGACTCGATTTGGAAAGGGAGTTGTTTCATTTTTTAATGAAGTTGACACAGTAAAAGAACTATCCTCATAACCCTTGTTTTATTTTTTAACGAGCTTGACACAAGATCAGGAACTATGCTTGGCTAGACCCAATTTCATTTTTTAAGGAGCTTGACATAGGAAAGCGAACTACGCTCCAATTAGACCTAGTTTCATTTTTTAAGGAGCTTGACATAGGAAAGCGAACTACGCTCCAATTAGACCTAGTTTCATTTTTTAAGGAGCTTGACATAGGAAAACGAACTATGCTCCGAGATCCATGGTTCATTTTTTAACGAGGTTGACACAGGAACAAACTATCCTCAGTACACCTAATTTCATTTTTTAAGGAGCTTGACATAGGAAAGCGAACTATGCTCCGCCCGAACTTCATCATAATGAACAGGAAGTTGGGGCTTCCAAGAGTGGCTCTCCTGGTGGGAGGTCAACATCTCGGAAGTTAGGACCCAATGCCCCCAGGACACTATGCACGACGGCGACATCGCTGGATATAGGTATGGGCTAGGTGGCCACGTAGTTGATTTGCGAGGGGGCAGATACAACTGGTGGATAAAAAATAGGAGGGGATGACAACTGCGCACGAGGCATCGGGGGACTAACGAATGACAATTGATTGATAGTCACCATTCTTCCATCGTGTGGAAAGCAAACCACACGGAAAAGCGAAGAGACAAGGACCCCCATAGCATAAACATATTCATGACCAAGGAGAATACTGAAATCTAAAACACCTTGGGTAACCAACACGTCGATATAGATAGTTTTACCTCCGAATGTAATAGGGAACTTCGGGAGGACTCCTAGAGATGGACAGGCTCCTCCGTTGAAAGCCAATAGATTCTACGTGACTGGCCCAAGCTGCGGGGAACCTAAAGCTTGCCAAGTAGTGTACAACATAATACTGACCGATGCACCTTCATCCAGAACAGTGCCAGGTACTGCCTTATCACAGGCAAGTACCGTAATCTGGAAAGGCACATGGGATGGACGACAGAAAGCGGTCAGGTGACTCCAATCAAAGGAGATGGCCAAACTACTTGGTGGGGGAATCGTATGATTTCCCCCATGCTCCATAGGAACCGAAGAGGGACTTTCGGGAGTAGCTGGGATAGGAGAGTCATTTCCGGACTCAGGGGAATCTGAGGAGATGAGAAGAACATGGGAATTACGCCCTTCCAAAACAGAGTGATTGGGTGGTGAACTCGAGTCGGCACTCTTTCTGACCAATAGTTGGTCTGGAACAGGCTGGGCAGAGCCAAGTTCAGGAAGAGGAGGCTGGACAAGAGAAGAATTTGAACCAATCTCGTTGTCAGCAGGGGGATGATCTGTAGCTGCAAAAAGACATTGATATCCAATGGGGAGTTGGGGTGAGGGAGCCGCGAGACTTTCCAAGATGTCGGAGGCTTTATCTATGAGCGGACAAAGGTGAACGGGATGATTACCTTCACAAAGTCTGCAAGGGATTTGAATCTTCCCTTTTCCTTTACTATTCCCCACTGATAGGGTAGCATCGTCGTGAGACTCAAAGGGCGATGAGGGGTGGGCCGGATCACGGGACCATACTTCTAAGACCCTGGGAATGCCAGGACAATCATGAAGAAGGTGGTCATCCTTGCACAATCTACAAGGAAATTTGACCTTCCGCGGAGGAGCAGAAGGTGGCCCGACTTCAGGTGTACTCGAGGGGGTAGTTGCGCTTTTAGCCTCTCTCTTGAGAGCCTAAACTCCAGGGGTGTCCTTTTTCGTAAAGTTGTGTCTCTCGAGCCTGAAAAAGTATAAAACCATGCTCGAAAGAACCGCCCGGCCATTACGACCGAGGAGTACTTTTCATAAGTAGTGATTCCAATCTGAAAAAGTAAAAAAGCGATTGAAACCACGTCGCTTCGTGACCATTAACGAACCGGAAACAACAAGGGTCCGACAATATTTTTGTTTTTAAACTGTCGGAAAATGGTTTAAAGACGACCGCCTCTTACTTACGTTTAACGAGTCAAGAGGAATAACTCGTCAATCTTTTCGTCTTTAAACGGTCAGAAACGCGCTGAAAGAAGACCTCCATTTTTATTTTCTGTAACGAGTCAAGAAGGAAAAAATACTCGTCAATATTTTCATATTTTACGAGTTAGAAAAGAGCTTAAAGGTGACTCGGGTATGGGTTCATTTTTACACAAGCTTGAACCATGGAGAACTCTGCTTGGATTCGGTTTCATGTTTACACAAGCTTGAAACGAAAAACTATGCTTGCATGGCCCCAGCATAATGATGCAAAGTGAGGTACATGCCCCCCAAGCTTCATTTCATTCAACAAAGTGGATAGAATGAAGGTTCACTTTCGATATCTTGGAAAGACTCGACTTGTATTTTACGAGATCTGAATCAAAAGACTCGATTTGGAAAGGGAGTTGTTTCTTTTTTTAATGAAGTTGACACAGTAAAAGAACTATCCTCATAACCCTTGTTTCATTTTTTAACGAGCTTGACACAAGATCAGGAACTATGCTCGGCTAGACCCAATTTCATTTTTTAAGGAGCTTGACATAGGAAAGCGAACTACGCTCCAATTAGACCTAGTTTCATTTTTTAAGGAGCTTGACATAGGAAAATGAACTATGCTCCGAGATCTGTGGTTCATTTTTTAACGAGGTTGACACAGGAACAAACTATCCTCGGTACACCTAATTTCATTTTTTAATGAGCTTGACACAGGAAAGCGAACTATGCTCCACCCGAACTTCATCATAATGAACAGGAAGTTGGGGCTTCCAAGAGTGGCTCTCCCGGTGGGAGGTCAACATCTCGGAAGTCAGGACCCAATTCCCCCAGGACACTATGCATGATGGTGGCATCGCTGGATATAGGTATGGGATAGGTGGCCACGTAGTTGATTTGCAAGGGGGCAGATACAACTGGTGGATAAAAAATAGGAGGGGACGACAACTGCGTAGGATGCATGGGGGGACTAACGAATGACAATTGATTGATAGTCACCATTCTTCCATCGTGTGGAAAGCAAACCACATGGAAAAATGAAGAGACAAGGGCCCCCATAGCATAAACATAGTCGCGACCAAGGAGAAGACTGAAATCTAAAACACCTTGGGTAACCAACATGTCAATATAGACAGTTTTACCTCCGAATGTAATAGGGAACTTCGGGAGGACTCCTATAGATGGACAGGCTCCTCCGTCGAAAGCCAACAGATTTTGCGTGACCAGCCCAAGCTGCGGGGAACCTAAAGCTTGCCAAGTAGTGTACGACATAAGATTGACTGACGCACCTTCATCCAGAATAGTGCCAGGTACTGCCTTATCACAGGCAAGTACCGTAATCTAGAAAGGCACATGGGATGGAAGGCGGAAAGCGGTCAGGTGACTCCAATCAAAGGAGATGGCAAAACTACCTGGTGGGGGAATCGTATGATTTCCCCCATGCTCCATAGGAACCGAAGAGGGACTTTCGGGAGCAGCTGGGATAGGAGAGTCATTTCCGGACTCAGGGGAATCTGAGGAGACGAGAAAAACATGGGAATTATGCCCTTCCAAAACAGAGTGATCGGGTGGTGAACTCGAGTCAACACTCTTTACGACCAATAGTTGGTCTGGAATAGGCTCGACAGAGCTAGGTTCAGGAAGAGGAGGATGGAAAAGAGAGGAATTTGAACCAATCTCGTTGTCAGCAGGGGGCCGATCTGCAGCTGCAGGAAGACATTGATATCCAATGGGGAGTTGGGGTGAGGGAGCCGCGAGACTTTGCAAGATTTCGGAGGCTTTATCCATGAGCGGACAAAGGTGAAGGGGATGATTGCCTTCACAAAGTCTGCAAGGGATTTGAATCTTCCCTTTTCCTTTACTATTCCCAACTGATAGGGTAGCATCGCCGTGAGATTCAGTGGGCGATGAGGGGTGGGCCGGATCGCGGGACCATACTTCTAAGACCCTGGGAATGCCAGGAGAATCGCGAAGAAGGTGGTCATCCTTGCACAATCTACAAGGAAATTTGACCTTCTGCGGAGGAGCAGAAGGTGGCCTGACTTCAGGTGTACTCGAGGGGGTAGTTGCACTTTTAGCCTCTCTCTTGAGAGCCTTCTTCTTCTTTGTCTTCTTTTTCTTCTTCTTAGTCACCTGGTTACTCGAATCGAGACTTTCACTAGGCGAAGTAGAAGGTGAGGATGTAGAAGTGGGCGTAGAAGGGGAGAGGTCCACCTTAGAATCAACCTAAGGTTGTTCAGGTGGAGGGACTGATTGATCAGTAGGTGAGACGGCAGGGACCAGAGAGGTTGAGAACAACCAAACAGGCAACCCAATGGTTAACCCTGGGAGGGACAACGTTGCCATGTAAGGAGCACCAACATTCCCGAGAGGAGGGAAATGAACAGGATTCCTGTCATGGAGGGAACTTGGGTTGGTGAACCCCGAGAAATTTGCCATCAAGAATGAAAAAGAAACCTACTCAAGCTAATGCGAACAAGACCTAACCGGGTAAATGTGAACACGGGCAAATGAATTTTAAGACAAAGGAACTGAACTTGACCTTTTCATGTTTTAAGAGTCGAGAAAAGGACAAAAAGGTGACTCTAGTCGCCTTCGAATGTTTTGAGAGCCTTAAGTGACAAACTGCTCAAGTGAGCCTTTTATTTTAAGGAGTCCGAAAAGGATCAAAAGTGACTACTCTGGAGAAACTAGGCAAAGGGTTTACCAGACAATCTGTAAAACTGCTTATACACCTTGGCAATCATATGAAAACCAAGGACTTTCCGTACTACAGTCAATCTTCCCGAATGTTGTGTTCGGTGCGTTACGGCTTGTAAGGCGGCAGACACGGCTTCCTATGGATCAAGGATGATAACCTACTGGGGTCTCCCCATATACTCGACGGTACATTGGAGTACAAGTCCGTACTAGACCATAGTTGAATCACACAAGGAGGAATCACCCAACCTTAATGTGAGAACAAAAGTGACTAGGTTTAATGATGCCGGAGTACGTCTCTAGCCTAGACCTCTAGAATATCTGGTTATGTTCTAATGCTTTTTTAAGTTTATTCGGTTTATTTTATGGTTGATCTTTAGTTAAGTTTCGGTTTCAGGTCCTACCGTATGTGATCTTTCACAATTGCCTAGATGCAAGCTATATGCCAAAGAATACCATTTCGTTCGATGAATACTAACTATGAGAAGGTTAAGAATTTCAATCAAACAAAATGAACACAATCAATCAAACACCCTAATGCAGCTAATGGCGAATAAGCAAAAATTTTCTTTCAATAATACAAATAACGAAAAGTTCTATTCCATTAACTATTGAACGCAAAAGAGATCATTTGATTTTTCTTTTCAAAGGCACAATGCACTAGAATGAATTTTGAAAGATAATAACACTGAGAAAAGAGGCAAATTCACTCAATGAAGACACAATGAAATCCCAAGACACTAAAATAGTTCTCCAAATTGAAAGGAAAACAAGGCTTTGTACGAGCTATGTGATCTAAGCTCAAACAAGGCTAGAACGAAATCCAAGCAAGCAAGAGCAAGTCACTCGGAAATCGATCAAAAACACTTCAACAATCACTGAACAGGTGCGAAAAGCAATTACAAGGTTAACTGGACAATCAAAGAACCCAAAACTCCCGCAGGAGGCTCGACACACACGGCCACTAGATGCCCTAGGGTTGAGGTGTGAAATCGATGGAAAGAGGAAAACACCCGAAGGACAAAGGTTGAGAACCAGTCAAACAGGGCTCAAGCACACTCCAGCAACTAAAAAAGATGTGGAAAAATGCAAATCCAAGCTCAGAAAGCAGGCAAACAAGTGGGTTGAAAAACTAAGAGGCCTGGCGCGACTGTCAGGCTGCAACTCGCACTAAACAGGGATTGGCGCGGGTTGTCAGTTAGCAACAAGGGCCACTATCGTGACTGTGAAGGCAAAAACCGCGCTAACAAAGTTTGCCAATTTCAAAAGAAAAATACGTAGTCCAGGGCTTGGGTCACGATATCTAAGCAAGTCAGGAAGCAAGGGGCAGCAAGAAATTCAATTCCAAAAGCTTATCTAAGCAAGCAAACAAAAGAAAACCAAATAGGCAAGACAAACTCCAAATTGTTCAGTTTGTAAACCAAACTGGAGATCGACTAAAGCGGCTTTGATCTAATTCACTACTGTAAAGCAATAGTGTTTCGAAGGCTATCTGGCCGTGTTTCAGACTCTGTCTAAAGTTTACAAATCAAACAACAAGCTAAACTCCCCAGTGGAGTTGCCAAATTGTTGGAGAGGTAAATCCCCTCTACGGATAGAGGCGACCCTACTAGCCAGAACGGGTCTAGCAACATCAAAACAATGTTATCACGCAAGTTCCTAATTAGAAATAAAGGTAGGTGAGAAGACCTACTTGAGACCAACGCTTTCGTTTGTAGAGGATGTCGCCCACGTTCCTTTGCCTTGGCGTCACAATCCTCCACTATCCACGTGAATGGACACCTGCACACAAAAGAGAACAACACAAAACACAAGCGTGAAATCTAATATATGCAATTATACATTAGTCAGGAAGGATATAATTCAACATCAACCATTACAAGTACAACGAGAATGGAACCATAATGATAGTCATATATTATTAATAATTCAACAAAGGAGAATACAACCAGCGTCCTGACGTCAAGTCGTCCTTTGGCTGGGTGCTCAGCTACACAAGTCTTGCAAAAGCTTGAAAGGGTGAGGGACAAGCTCTCTCTCTCTTTAGTGACAAAGTCTCCTTACTTAGGTAAAGCTTTATGGATACAAAGAAGGCTCTTGCAACTCCAATCTCTTGATATCTTCCTTTCAGCACAAGTATTGTCACTAGAGTCAGAACTAGAACCCTAGAACTAGAACTAGCTTGCTCAAGCCATGAAGACAAGCTTTTATAGAGGAAAAGGAAGAGATAAGGCCAATCACAACAATAATGGATTTGGCTTCATCACTTGGAAACTTCTATGGAATGGTGGCAAACTACCTCCCATTCAAGGAGATTCGAAGCCAAACCATCCTCACTTAACTTGGAGTCTGTTGGTGAATGAGTTGGATAGAACTTTCGGAGGTTGGATTAGTTCAAAAATTTTCCCAAAAAGGTTGGCACGATTGCGACTCTGGAACAGAGTGCTAAGGGTGCGCCCCTTTTATAGGATTTTCCCCATTGGCGCGGGCATAACACAGTGGACCCGCGCTAATGTAAAAAGGGCTGTTTTTAAGGGCAAAGAGCAGGAGATGTCTTCAGGGCATATGAAGTTCATGTCTAGAGGTGAATGATGCAAGTGGTTTCAAGTCTTGTCACTTCTCACAAGTCCTGGAATGATTCCTCCAAGATGCAGGAGAGGGGTAACAGGGACGGTGACAAACAGTGACAAATTACTGTGTAACACCTATTGAGTAGCCTTTACTATGTTCTTTTTACCTTTACTGTGCATTTCAGGTTTTTACTATGTTTTTCAAGAGTAAATCGTTTAGATTTTATGTTATAGGGTAAAGTGATTTGATATGATCTTCGTATTTGTCTTCTAACTGTATGCAAGATTTTTTATTTGTAAGCCTGGCACAAGAGTTTTTACCTGCAAAAGACATAAATTGTTAAGAAAAACATAGGTGACACAAAAGGCCATCAATGGCTTTGTTGAGATCAAAAGGATATTGGAAGGATTCCTGAGTGTATTTGAAGGTAAAACAATGGTTTTATTGATCGTAGAGGCTTATGGAGGTTTCACAGTGTAAACGAGAAAAACAGAGAAAATGGTGATTTTTACGTTTAAACAGAAAAACAGTCTACTTTTTAAAATATGGCGCAAAGTAAACAGTGGCCATTTTGTTGTTATGCGAGGGGTGGTTTTGGTTTCCATCGGATTGCTTATGAGGTGTGGGAGGTTTTTGGGAGGGGTCACTCAATATGGTCTAGAGCCTGACACGTGGCAAGGGGAGGTCAGTTGAATACCAATTTTTTGGGTAGGTAATGCTTGGACAGAGAGCTAACCTGAAATTTTTGAGGGTCGGTGGATTTAAATGCACATGATCGAAAGGTGGTGGAGTGAAAGAGCAATGGAGGGGCCCAAAGATTAATCATGGCGGTATGGGCTTTATTATGCATTAAAAATGAGATTAGTGGGGTTTTATGGTTATATAAAGGTTTAGGTTGGTTTTTTGCTTAAATCATAAAAACATTTTAACAAACAAATCCTTTGCAAAACATGATATGGCGGACTTGAAATAGTATGAATTCGGGCAGATAAATGAATTTAGGTCTATGTTCATCGCATATCGCAATTGCAATTTAGCAAAGGAAGGCACATCACAAAGGAATTTGATAGGGGCCAGACATGATGTGGAAAATAAATCATTGATAATACTGTGATTGGGTCCGGGTTCCCATCACATATCAGAGATCGCAATGGTGGAGGGTGTATGTTTTAGCTGGGACTTGCGATGAAGGGTGGATGCGAAATGGGCGATGAATTATGAAATATATATGTGTTAGGTCCGGGTCCAACGTGCATCACATATCACAATGTGGAGGAGAATGCATGCACGTTGAAAAGTTTGTAATCTGCTGATATGCGATGTATTAAGGAATACATAGTTTTATAATAAAACTTATGGTTTCGGGATATATAGTAAAGGGAGTTAATAATATACGGGAAAGGGGAATTTTAGGGGTTTAATACTATAAGTTAGCGTTAATATGAAACATGAGCGAAAAGGGGAAATACACTAAGTATAATGGTTTTTCATGAGTTATTTCCTTTTCACGTATATACATCAATATTTAGGCTAAACGTCTTTGTGTGTTTTTGGGTAAAAGGGGATTTAACATGGGGTTTTCAATTTTCCTAGGCAAAAAGGATTTTAACCTTAGGAAAAGGGATTTTTTTATGGAAAATGAATGAATATTAACTGTATGAAGGTGGGAAGGGGAAATTAGTAAATATAGGGATGAATGGGGATGAGGGAAGTTAATTAATTGATCTTGTAAACCTTCATTTGCTTTGTGTAATTGCCTCGTGAACATAGAAACATATGGTAAAATATGATAAATGTACATTTTGTCTAATCAATCATCATACTTTTTCAACCTTTCTTGTACTTACCCTTTGCTTATCCTATCATTTTTTCTTCACTTAAATGGGTGCATTTAAGCTAGCAAACCCTTTTCCTTTCTTTTTATTTTAAAAAAGCAAACTATCTAATTCTAACGTTATATCATCCAAGGGCTTAGGTTACACTAATGAGCACCTTATTATTCTCTACCTAACTACTGATATGCTAAGATTAAATGGTTTGACCAGATATTTATTCTCTAATTATAACATCAAATTTAAAGCATGAAACAATCAAGATTAAACTATTTGACTATCATGGGTTGTGGCATTTATGACAAGCTACACACAACCATTATTTTGCAAAACAAATAGTAGTGGCATTTAGACTTGCTCACTTTCAGAGTTTATTTGTTTTCTTTTCTTTCTAACCTAACATTTTCTTTGATATGGACATCATCAACAAGATTTTTTTTTTTTAACATTTGATTCATATTGTTATGTCCATATCCTAACTTAAATTTTTTTCAAATTATATATATATATTATTTTTTTGACTAATTTATTATATCTTATCAAAACCAAAGAATGCTACAACATCCAACTTCCATATTATTGCAGATTAAAGGACCAAGTTGGTTTTTTATTTTGAACTGTGTTTTCTCCATAGCTGATAGAAAATTCACATCTGAATTTATGATCTGCTTGATATACTCTAATGCAAATATCCTCATGGGGAGATATTTGGGTAGCTTATAGGGAGTGAGCTAGCATCCATACATCCTTACTTCAATGTGGTTCTAGTATAAATATCGGTCTCCTATTCTACTGTGTTTGGAAAACTGTAAAACTTTCTTTATCTCATCATTGATCTCGGGTTGATTGCTATTGTTTAGCATGTTAACCACTAGGTGAACAAATGAATCAATGAACTCCTTGTAGCTAAAAACAGTGGAATATTTTTGGATTAATGGTATCCGAAAGATAATAGATCTAGGATTTCCCTTAGTGTCTAGCTTTTGGATGTTAACTGGAAACTTGTCTGATTGGAAGTATAGGAACATATGGAACAGTACTGAAGAGTATTTAAATACTCTTTCATCTGTAAATTTGATCAATTGATCATGGATTCTATCTCCTAAGAACTGGGAAAAATTGAAAATGGTTGTTGGAGGCTTGCCTGAGCAAAACATAGAAAAGAAAGCAAGTATAGGCTCATCTACATGCTCATTAGTGGTATACCCTAGAATACAAGACAACATGGTAACAATCTATTTGGCCCTCTCAGAGAAAATGGTGGTAGAGTATGGAGGACTATTTGCAGGAATATGATCCTCTTCTAGGATGAAAGTCTGAAAATTTTGAGATCTCTTGGGAAGGTCCAGCTTTAAGTATAGGTCAAGTAGGTTTTCAATAGATAATGGGGTTTCATTAGGCTTTGGTTGGATCTGCAACAATTTTTTTATTGAATCTGTAGTGATTGGGAATAAAATCTATTGGTTAGGAGAGACTATGGCTCTTTGACTTGGGACATAACAAATTTGGCATAGGTGGATGATTTCAGGGAACTAGCATACCTATGGGAACAAGTATTTGGGAAAATTAGACTCCCATAACTGAACATCATCATTCTGGTTGAGGAATTTGTCTTTACTTTAGTAGTGAAGTTTCAATAGATGGTTAGGGGAGGTTGTGTCTTTGATCTGTAAATATTTGTTGGCCAATGGGAGGTGGTCAGTATCCAAGTGAGGGGTTTGCAGGGGTTTTGCATTCAGAATGATTTGGGATGTTGGCATTATGATTCAAGTGTTGTCCTTGATGGAAACTCACTCAGAGGTATGATACAGGTGATGGAAACTCACTCAAAGGACAGATCATAGTGCAGTAGGTAAAGAGAGAGATATACGCAGGTTGACTGTGATGAAAGTGCGTATATACGTGGGTTATCTGAGCAAAAGGCACGTACACGTACACACGTAGGTTCACAGAAGGAAATGCGCGTACATGTCGGAAACCATGGCTTTGGTCTGTGGTATTTGGTCCATGGTATTTGGTTCGAAATGACAACCCCAGGTATTGGGTCCAAGGTATTGGTTCTACATGGTTTTGGACCATGGTATTGAGAGAAGCCTAAGCCTATATAAGGAGAAGATCTTTAGGCCAAGAGTGAGTGGAAGAGTGAGCAAGTGACGAACATTTGATAAATTTTGAGATTTAGATGCTGGTTATGGGTTGGTGATGCCTTGCTTGATCAGAACCAAGGAGGAACTCATGTGAAGGATGACGAACGATGGATTGGGATCTTAGGGCTTGGAATGATTATCATTATATGGTTTGATTATGGATAGACTAGATCTATTGACGCATGTTTATTGTATGAATGTTATGATCTGGGTATGATTGATGTTTGGAGCAGCTGCAATGTTATGAGTAAATATTTGCAGATCTATACGCGCATTGGCTTTGGTAGAAGCGCATATGTATGTGGGTTTGGTTCATCATAGTAGCGTAGACATTATATTTGAAGTTGCAGTTGGATCTAGTTATTGTGGCAAACTTCTGTTGTCTGTTCTGTGTTCTGGTGACTGTGTTGTTGACAGGGTTTCAGTATTGGGTGATTCAGAGATTGATGATGCAGGTTGTATTGCAATGGTGATTGTTTTATGGATCCAATATGAAAATGTATGAAATGTGGTCCTTGGATGATTGTAGGCCAGCACCTACGTACTAGTAAACATATTGGACAGTAAAAGAGCCACGGGGTTGTAGCTCCCTTCCAGGAGCAACTAGAAAACAAGTCAAGGTTGGAGCCTTCAGTAGGCCAGCGCCTACGTACTAGTAAATGTAACGACTAGTACAAGAGCTAAGAAGGTTGTAGCCTTCTGCAGGTAGAAGCCTGCATACTAGTAAAGGACTACACCAGTACATTGTAAAAGAAGTTTCTTATTAAAGGAAGATAGAAACAAATTGTAGTAGGTGGTTTTCACCCACATTGGGTTTCCACCTTATATCATGGTCTTCATGTGTGCTTCTTATGTGTGATGATCTATTCTGTTTTACTGCACCTGACTACTGTTAATATGGTTAATAATGTTCTGATGCATTTACTGGAGATAAGCTAACTGAATCATAAGATTACTACATGTACGCTAGTTGCATTTAACACAGTCGCGTATATACGCGGATATGCTGAACTGAAGATGCGTATATAAATCTGAGTATGAAAAATGAAAAGTATTTGATTTGCTAATACTAATTCACCCCCCCCACCCTCTCAGTATTATTTGCAACAATTGGTATCAGAGCAGGTCCTTTGATAGAAGCTTGATCGCTTGAAGGAGATCCGTAGAACAATGGGAAAGAAAGCGCGTCAAAAGAAGAAGAAAACTCAAAGGAACAATGACAGCCTACCGGTGAGTGGAAGCAAGTATTCAGATTCTGAATCACCTCTGATTGAAGATGGACAAGCAAATGAAGCATCAGATAAAATCATAGATCAAGAAGATCTACCTAGCAAAAAGGAGAGTGCCCTCAAAGAAGAATTATCAGCTTAAAAGCTCAGTTGGAATGTGCTTTCAAAGTTCGTCAAACGCTGCAAGTGCTGAATTAAGAACAAGAAAATAAGATTCTCAAACTAAGGAAACAAGTGGAAGAAGGAAGAAAGTCTGAAGAAACTTTGAAGAAGCAATGTCTGGAAAAGGAAGAACAACATCAGGTTGAGGTAAATATCTTGAAAAGTAAATTAGAAGAAAAGGATAAACTATTGCGATTTCAAGATAGTACTAAGATTTTGGATGATATTCTTAGTAGTCAACGGTCTCCTACTATCAAAACTAGTCTTGGTTTTAATGAATCTATTGAAGGTGAGACAAGGAACTCTAATGCAAAATCTGAAATCCCCAACAAGAAGTTGAGAGGTCAATCCCATCAGCAACCAAGGAAAGAAATTCCTCAAAGAAAATCTTTTGCTCCTATTTATGGAAGTGATAGACGATTATTTCCTTCAATGAATAATGTTGAATGTTATGTATGTCATAATCATGGACATGTTGCAGTTAGATGTAGAAGTAGAATGGTTCAAGACCATCACATAGAAAGATCTTCACGTTCCAGGTACTTCAAAGGATATTGTTTTTCTTGCAATATGTTTGGTCACAAAGCTGTTGATTGCTATAGAAGGAATAAGAAACATATAAGATGTTATGCATGTAACAAGCTTGGACACATAGCAAAGGAATGCAGGAGAAGATTTTGGGCACCATACCAAAAGGAGACAACATCATCACAGATGAAGATATGGAAGAGAAAGGAAGTACAGCTAGAAAGAGGTAATATAGCATAGTACACAGACATGACAGACTCAGAGGAAGATGAAAATGTGGAACCTCTGTGTTCTAAATCTCATACGCATGTTTCATGAAGACAAGTCGCGTATATACGCAAGTTAGATGTTGCATAGTCATGTATATGATGTTCTAAAAGAAAGCAGCAGTACAAAAGTCTGATATGGTTCAGTCACTACTTGATGATATCATGGCACAGGTTAAGGGGGAGAGTATACTTAAATAATGCATTGTTGGCATTTTTGATGAGAAGTCTTTGGTGATGATGCTTATGTAGCTAAATGATACATCTTGCTACTTATTGTTGGTCGGTCAAAAAAATGGTATTGCAGGTTACAGGTCTGGATGCTAATGACAGATGCTTATGGTACAGATCATACATGGTAGATGTTGTTCTTGATTAGATTGCTGGTCTTTTTTTTATTACCCCACTATGCATGGGATGGATGATGTAATGGTTCTTGTTGTTGAGTCATGTATATATACTTGGTTGTCATATGTAAATAATTGGTATATCCCCACTTAGTTGGATGGATGAGTTTAAAATTCCCACTTGGTTGGGAGAATGATGTATATATAGAGTCATGTTATGCTTTTGCAGACCTTGCATGTGCTTATGGGGAGCATGGACAGATTGGTACATCTCGGCATATGTAAAGGGGGAGCTCAATCAGAGATTTCAGCAGATACTCAGGGGGAGTATGGACAGCAGATGGAGATCAAAGAAGAGAATATCTTGGTCTGCCCTTTGCCCTTGATGTCAAAGGGGGAGAGTGACTTGGTGTGGTTGTTGCCATCAAGTCCAAAGGGGGAGATTGTTGGCATTATGATTCAAGTGTTGTCCTTGATGGAAACTCACTCAAAGGTATGATACAAGTGATGGCAACTCACTCAGAGGACAGATCACAGTGAAGTAGGTAAAGAGAGAGATATACACAGGTTGACCGTGATGAAAGTGCATATATACGCGGGTTATCTGAGCAAAAGGCACGTACACGTACACACGCAGGTTCACAGAAGGAAAGGTGCATACATGTCGGAAACCATGGTTTTGGTCTGTGGTATTTGGTCCATGATATTTGGTTCGAAATGACAACCCCAGGTATTGGGTCCAAGGTATTGGTTCTACATGGTTTTGGACCATGGTATTGAGAGAAGCCTAAAACTATATAAGGAGAAGATCTTTAGGCCAAGAGTGAGTGGAAGAGTGAGCAAGTGATGAACATCTGATAAAGATTGAGATCTAGATGCTGGTTATGGGTTGGTGATGCCTTGCTTGATCAGAACCAAGGAGGCACTCATGTGAAGGATGATGAACGATGGATTGGGATCTTAGGGCTTGGAATGATTATCATTATATGGTTTGATTATGGATAGACTAGATCTATTGACGTATGTTTATTGTATGAATGTTATGATCTAGGTATGACTGATGTTTGGAATAGTTGCAATGTTATGAGTAAATATTTGCAGATCTGTACGCGGGTTGGCTTTGGTAGAAGTGTGTATGTACATGGGTTTGGTTTATCATAGTAGCGTATACATTATATTTGAAGTTGCAATTGGATCTGGTTATTGTGGCAGACTTCTGTTGTCTGTTCTGTGTTCTGGTGACTGTGTTGTTGACAGGGTTTCAGTATTGGGTGATTCAGAGATTGATGATGCAGGTTGTATTGCAATGGTGATTGCTTTATGGATCCAGTATGAAAATGTATGAAACGTGGTCCCTGGATGATTGTAGGCCAACACCTATGTACTGGTAAACATACTGGCCAATAAAAGAGCCAGGGGTTGTAGCTCCCTTCCAGGAGCAATTGGAAAATGAGTGAAGGTTGGAGCCTTGAGTAGGCTAGCGCCTATGTACTAGTAAATGGAACGACTAGTACAAGAGCTAAGAAGGTTGTAGCCTTCTATAGGTAGAAGCCTGCGTATTGGTAAAGGACTGCACCAGTACATTGTAAAAGAAGTTTCTTATTAAAGGAATATAGAAACAAATTGTAGCAGGTGGTTTTCACCCACATTGGATTTCCACCTTATATCATGGTGTTCATGTTTGCTTCTTATGTGTGATGATCTGTTTTGTTTTACTGCACCTGACTACTGTTAATACGGTTAATAATGTTCTGATGCATTTACTGAAGATAAGCTAACTGAATCATAAGATTACTGCATGTACGCTAGTTGCATTTAACACAGTCGCGTATATACGCGGATACGCTGAACTGAAGACGCGTATATAAATCCGAGTATGAAAAATGAAAAGTATCTGATTTGCTAATACTGATTCAACCCCCCCCCCCCCTCTCAGTATTATTTGCAACATGGGAAGCCATAGTTTTGTTTATTTTACTGAATTAATCACTCTCTGGCTTAAGGAGTAGGGTTAGGACCTCTGGAATAGTGTGAAAGGTGAATACAATCTGTAGAAAAGGGTTTTTTGGATGCACAATGGCTTTCTTTAGCTAGGCCAGGCTTTTAATTAGTTTAATTAATTAACCGATTAAAAATGTTATGTAAAGCTTAAGTATAGGGCATTTCTTGTACTTTCAAGAATACCTGGAAAAACGAAGATTTTGTATGCAAACAGGTTCTCTGGGGGCGGCAGAGGGTTTTTGATGCTTCAATGGTCCTTATGCCATTTCAAATTGGAGTTTGCAGCGTTTTTTAGTTGTAAACGGGTTTAAATAGTTGAGAAAAGCTTTTGGGGTTTAGAATTGGTTGGTAGAGGGTTTTGGCAACAAAATAATAGTGAAAAGGATAAAAAGGGTGGCTTTTTAGTTTTTAACCAACAATGGTTAACCTTTGGGTGCAGGATTTAGTTTGAACAATACGAAGTTTCAATCTTATGCGGCAAGGAGGTATTATGGCTTATCACACCTCTTTTGAGTGTAGGGTGGTATATTTTCAGAGGACGCGATATAACGTGGGTTTGCCACATAGCAAAAAGGCGATTGGGAAAAACCGCGAATCTCGCTTGCTTTTGGGATGTTAAAGATCGAATTTGGGAGCGTGTGATATGGGATGTAGGCTGTTGGATCTGGAGGTGGGTGTTTGGAGGGTTATCGCGTGGCAGAGTTGCGAGGGATGAGTCGCAGTGTGGGGTCAGGTTTAATTAAAATGTGTCGGGATTTAATATATGCGATGGGTTAATAAAATGTGGGACCCGGGAAGAAATATACTATGGATATGAGTTAAAAGAGTATCATAGAGGGTTTCTTAATGGGGCCCAATACATTATTTAAAATTTGGATAAGGGGGCTTTAGTGGGTTTAAATGGAAAAGGGAAATTGATAAGGGGAGAATGATTTTTAAAGGGAAATGTCTAGGGAAAGGAGTGAAATAAAGGGAAAAGTGGTTAAAATGAAGGTTCCTTTGGCATCAAGAAGGGGAAAAATATTAGGGAATGAAAAGTAATGAAGGGGTAATGAAGGAAAATTAACAATTTAGACACGTAGGGGTTTAGTGAAATGAGGGGAAATTAGTGAATGAGATTTAGTATTCAGGCATAAAATTATGTAGAACATTTTAGGGTAAATACCCAAAGTAATATACAACTTTTTGTGAATGTCCTCTTTCTTTGATAATTCTTCTTGCACATGAAACATAGGATTAAGCATGATGAAGGTGCATTTGAGCTAGCAACCTTGTGCATTCCAAAACCTCTTCTACCTACCCTTTATTTAACCTAGCATTTTCTCTTCAGTCATATTGTGCATTTGAGCTTACTGACCCTCTATTTATTTTTCTTTGATAAGCAAACTATCTAATCCTAATCTTGTAGCTTCCATTGGCTCATATTAAACCGATGAGCTCATTATATTTCTCTACCTATCTACTAATCCGCCAAGATTAAACAGTTTGGCTAGATCATTATTCTTTATCTATCATCATGAAATTTAAAGCATGAATGAATCAAAATTAAACTATTTGAGCATCATGTATTGTGGCATTTTTGACAATCCACACATAATCTTATATTTGCAAGGCAAAGTAAAAAGTAGTGGCATTTGAATTCGCATCACTTTCAAAATCTATTTTTTATCTCTTTTTGGTGGGGTTCATATTTTATTTTCTTTTTTATCCTTTTCTTTTAGTCCTTTGATTTTTCTTTTAGGACTCACCCTCTTTATATTTTTTATTTTAATACGGCAAAGACATTTTGTAAAAAGCAAAAGTATGTAAAATATTACAAGACTAATCTTAGTCAATTCAAAATTATGAATCCTATTATTATAGGACCCTAACAGTGGCTCCACATGGGGATGGCATTTCCTGGTGAAATGTCAAGAACTTTAAGATCAGTAGCCTTTGAAACTTTGACTGTGCCTGCCTTGTAACTACTTTTCTGTGATCTACTTTATTCATACATATGATGGTACACCTTTCAAAGCTTAGGGCCTTCTCTTCGGGCTTCAACCTCAAAAGGTAATCATCCAATCCAGTCTAAAATTTGCAATGTTATGTATAATGAGAAAAGTAAACAATTGAACTACTGTAAATCTAGGGATAAGTAATGCTTCAACATTCTACCATTGACTGGTCCACTTGGTAGATCTATTCCATCTAACTACTTCAAGAAAAATTCATTGTTACCTTTGTAACCATAAATGATGTAAGGGCCTTGCCATAGGAAATCAAATTTCCCATGTTTACCCTTTTCTTCTCTTTTAGAATCCCATTTGAGTACTTTGTCACCTATGTAAAAATCATTAGATTTGGTTTTCTTGTCAAAAATCATTTTGATTTTATCTTGGATCACTTGGGATTCGATATAAACTTCTTCTCTGGTTTGCTACAAATGTATTGTCTGGTTTATCCTCCTCTAGATATCATTGGATTCTACCTGTAGTTCCTGGATCATCTTCATCATTGGCACTCCTAAAGAAGATGGAAAAACAACATACATTCCATATACTAGTTGACAAGGAGATGTACCAATAGACTTTTTTATAGTTAGTCTGTCTGCCCATAAGGCATTAACCAACTTTTTGTTCCAGGTCTTCTTATTATCTTCTAACAGTTTCTTGATGATATTAACCAGGATTTTGTTTGAGGATTCTACAATTCCATTAGCTTGAGGGTAATAGGTTGTGGAATGACCAAGGGTAATGTGGTATCAGTTACAAAATTCTACCATTTTCTTGGATTTGAAGGCAACAACATTATTAGTGAGGAGATTTTGTGGGAATCCAAATATAGAAGGATGTTGTTTTCAAGGAATGAAATGATGATAGAATATGTGGTTTTTCTAGAAGGGATGGCTTCTATCAATTTAGTAAAGCAATCAGTGGTTTTATAAATCCATTTATGTTGGCCTGAGGAGGATGGGTGAATTTCACCAATGAAGTTTAGACCCTATTGCTGAAATGGCATTTCTGTGGAGATCGGTTTGAGGGGTAATGGTAAGAGTTTCTTCTTTCCTTCAAAGATTTGGCATTTGTGACATGAGGTCACATATTTTCTGACATCTACAAAAAGGGTGGGCCAGTAAAAACCTGTCCTTAAAATATTATCAACAATTGTTTTCCAGTATAGGTGACCTCCACAATTTCCTGCATGGAATTCCTGCATGACTTTATCAACTTTATAATTTAATAAACAATTTAACAAAATGCCATCATTATTTCCAAAATAAATTATTGTCTATGATACAATATTTCATTGATTTCATTTTCAAGAATCTACCTGTAGTTCTAGATAAACTAGGAGGAGCTTGTAAATTTAGTAAAACAAATATGAAATCTGTATACCAAGGTGAATATAAAAAATCTTCACTGATCTCTGGAGTCACCATCTCTTCTTGATCAACTAGAGCACCAATGAAATTTATATCTAAGGCCTGACAGTTCGATTCATCCATGAGTTTGGCTAAACCTTCACCTTTGATTAGCTTTTTGGGCTTTATTTCAATATCATATACCAAAATAGTGGCAATCCATTTGCCTCTCTTTCCATCAGGCCCATCTTTTTTTAGAATTTCCTTTACTACTGAATTTGGAACATATGCAATAATGTGTGAGTATAAAATGTACACTTTGAAATCCTTTATGGCTTTTACTAAAGAAAGAGCTTGTTTTTCCATTATATTATACTTTAGTGTAGTATATCTCAAAGATTTGCTGAAAAATGCAATAGGTTGCTCATACCCTTGATCATTCCTTTGCAACAAGACTACTACAATAGTGTGTTCTGAAGCAAAAGAAAAACTTATAAAATCTTTTTTGAAATCGGGACTTATGAGGATAGGTGTTTTAGTAAGGCCTTCTTTGATTGCCTCAAAAGACTGCTTAGCCTCTATTGTCCACTTAAGTGTTGAATCTTTCTTTAACATGTTATTCAATTCTCTAATTAGTTCTGCTAAGTTAGAAATGAATCTTATAAGAAAATTTATTTTACCTAAGAATGATTACAATTCTTTAATGTTACTTGGGTGACTGATGTTTAGGATTGCCTCTATTCTATATGGATCAATTCTAATGCCCTCTTTTGAAATTATGTGTCCTAAGAGTTTCCCTTCTTCTAGACCAAAGAGTGTCTTTTTGGGATTCAAAGAAATGCAAAATTTTCTACATTTAATAAAAACTCTTCTCAGGTGATCTAGATGTTCATTATCTGATTTGGAAAATACTATGATATCATCTTGGTAAACGACTAAAAATTCACAGTTTTCTTTTGCAAAAGCTATGTCCATTGCTCTTTGGAATGTTTCTCCAGCATTCATTAATCCAAAAGGAATTTTCAAATACATGAAAGTACCCCAGGGAGTGGTAAATGCAGTCTTTGCTTGATCCTCTGGTTGAACCAAGATTTGGTTGTATCTAGAAAACCCATCAAGTAATGAGATTCTAGATGACCCTACTACCCTCTCGAGAATGTGGTCCATTTTAGGGAGGGGATAGTTATTCTTCAGTGATACTTTGTTCAAGTTTCTGAAATCAACACAGAGTCTGATTTCTCCTATTTTCTTTCTATTTATGACTAAATTAGAGACCCAATCTGAATATCTAATGGGTGCTATGATTTGTGCCTCATACATCCTTTTTTATTCTTTTTCAATCAATGGCATAAGAGATGGATTAATTATCCTAAGATTTTGTTTGAAGGGTTTCTACCCTTCTTTGATGGGTATTTTATGTTGAATAATGCTAGTGTCATAAGATTTGAGGTCTCCATAACTCCAAGCAAAGACAACTTGAAATTCTTTAAACAAACTTATGTATTTTATCTTTTTAGCTAGAGGTAATGCTTTGGATAACTTAATAATCTTGGGTTTTTCTTCTGTTCCTATGTTACATTCTTCTATGTCTAATCTTAAAGGATCCATTTTTGGTTTTCTAGCTACATCATTTGAATCAAACAAATATTTTAATGGAACTAATCCCTTAGGCAAAAAGTTATTTTTATGGTTTAAAATCTCAGAATCATCATTGACTATTTCTTCTATTTCTACTTTTTCTAAGTTATCTATTTCTACTTTAGTGAATTTAGTGGGTTTATTTACATCTACAGAATTTATATCTATCTCACTATCTATGATGCCATCTACTATACAATCAGTATCTATGTTATAGTTTTGGAATTCTCCCTCAGCATTCATAAAATCATAGATTTGAGAATCTTGTGAAAAAATCTGTCAATATTTCAGATTATCAAGCATAACAAGCTTGTGTCTTACCTCTGTAGTGTACTGGTGATTGGGCTGAAAAGGTAATCTGAAAGTGCTAGCAAAAGTAGCCAAACTGTGAACTTGCATGTTCTACTTCCTAGGAATAGTAGCAAAACCGATTTCAAGAAATTCCTTAATCAGATCTAGAACAGTTTCTCTGTATTGACTAAGTCTAGGATTATTCATAGAATACTCTCCTTTAATTTGTTTTATGATTAATTCCGAGTCTCCCATGATAGAAACTCTCTTGGCTCCAAGGTTTCTTACAATTTGCAATCCTAAGATCAAAGCTTCATACTCGGCCATGTCGTTTATGCATTTAAAGTTTAATCTAAAGGCATGACCTTCATAATGATTATTTTCCATGTTATGAATCCAAACTCCTACACCTACTCCTAATATGTTCACTAAACCATCAAAGTCTAAGTGCCACCTAGGTTCATGAAATATATTATCATTGTCAGGTTCTTTATGTTCTTCTTTTACAACTGCGTTATTGTCTTTTCCAATGTCTGAATTACATAAAATGAAAGAATCCATATCAGAATGTACAGAATAAACAGGATAGTTCTATGGTTTATCTGTACTACTGACCATGTATTTCATCAAAGTTTCTATATAAAGTTTTTTGGGCTGACCAAATACTGAAATTATGGCATAAGACATGTCTAACTGTAGAGATCCATGCAATTTTTCTCCCCATGAGCGAGATGATAGCATTCCATACTTTGGAGGGATATCAGCAACTACAATATCCATGACAATACTCTTACCTGGGTATTGAAATAGCTTGACACAGAGATCTTTTATCAAGCCTAGGCATTTAACTTTACTAGAATCAAAAGAGAAAAGATCCTTGTATGGTATGGTTATATCTAAATCCAATGTTTCCATGATTTCTCTAGGCATTAAATTGTGAGATGCTTCTGAATCTAACAGAGCATTGTGTAAGATTTGATCAGGAATAGTCAAGCTAATATAGAATGGAAGAACACCACTTTGTTCATGTTTTCCATTTACCTCAGGACCAAATATTAACTCTTGCTGGTCATCATTTATATTAATAAAGTCTTCTCCTTCATCTATATTCAGTGTTTCAGTGATTCGGGCTTTGTAGGAATCATTTTTTATCAATTCTGTTAAAGGAACTGATATTTTCAATTTGGAAATTTCAGTTTGGATATTGAATGGAGTCTATGTTCTGCCTAACTGAATGACTTTCTTAGAAATTGGAGTTTGTGTAGACTTTTCTTTCTTATCTTCAGTTTGTAATTCAGTTTCTGTTTTGGTGTTCATTGTTTTACTATTTTCAATTTTTTGATTTGGAATAGTTTGGGAAGCATTTTAAATCTGAATAGGATTTGAATGTTGAGTATTAGTTGATTTTTGGACATCTTTTGAAGTTTTAATAGCAGCTGATTTTTGGATATCAGCTGAATTTTTAATAGTAGTATCTATAATGTCTACAATTTTTGGACTGGTTGCAATCTTTGGAGTGAAAGTTTATTTGTAGCACTTTGGCTGCAAGAGCTCCCACTATTTTCTTGGTATGAGTTTGGATAATTTTATTAGTAGGGGCTTATGTGTTTTTCTTAATCCTAAGGTTATATTGCTTATGAACTTCATTAATGGCAAACTCATAACCTTGTTTATAATCAAAGGACTCTCTAGATTGTAATTGTAATTGTTGTAACATGCATACTCCTTGTTCTTCTTGGGTAAGAAGAATAGTATTACCATCATTTATTCCCATTAAGTTAATCTGAGTGTCTTCATCTTCTTCATTTTGGTGAGAAATTTCAGCATAGTTTTCTTGGAATGTTGGTCTAATCTATTGATCAGGTGGCCCTTCTCTAGATTTACCAGTGTTGGGATTCTTCCTAAAGTTTGGGTTTCTAATCTGAGGACCTTGTTGTTGATTATCCCATTGTGGTTTTCTTTCCATAATTTCTAATCTATCCACTAACTTTTCTAAACTTTTAGCCAAATTATCTATCTTAGCATCTAAAGTGGATGGTTCTTCCTTGATGGTAACTCTTCTTTCATTCCTCATTCTAGCTCTTTTAGCCAACAAGTTAGCTTCTACACTAACTGGATCACTTTGCATCTGTTATAGAGTTAGAGGGTTTCTTTCTCTCAATTGGTAAGACATATGAGTGTCAAAACCATCAGGAAATTTGATTAGTGCCAAGTCCGGGGGAGGTTTGATATTAGCAGGGATTGCATTATAAATATTGTTAAACATAGTACAATAGTCCTCAATAGATTCATTAGGAGCTCTTCTAAGGTTTCCATATTCAGACAATATTTGTAAAGGATTTTTCTTTCTTTCCCATCTATTGATAAACTATCTATGGAAAATAATTAAATCAACAATATGACCAGCAGGTAAAGGTTTAAACCATTTCTTGACATCTCCTGCTAGTGTTTGTGCAAATAATCTCATTTGTACATCTTCTTCATCAATTTCATGTAATTCAAAATAATCACTCATTTTATTTACATGTTGTTGTGAAATATATTGACCAGTACCATCAAACTGAAAAAATTTTCCTTGGTAATCTTGGGGCATGGCATGTACTTAAGGTGGTAAGGTCAAAGGAGCATATCTGGCAGCCATGGCTAAGATTCTAGCTTGGCTAGGAGGTAAAATGGTAGTGCTTGAAGATGAACATGAAGGGCTTTCAAATGATCTTTAAGCACTAGAAAATGTAGAAGAAGTGCTAGAAGATGAACTTGGAGTATTTGGAGATGGAAATAAAACTCTTGGCTAAAGAGGAATCTTGGGGATGATTGATTATGTGGAATGAATTTTAGTGGAAATAATAGGTGAGGTGGTACTAAATAAACATGAATTTACAAACTTTGAAGGAAGGGTTGAAGGTTTAGGAGTAGCAGCAATTAGGGCAGCTAACTCAACTGACTGTTGAAAATAGGCTTCGTCTATGTGTCTTATCAAATTTGAGGTTAAAGCATCAAGTTTGTCAAAACTGTCTAGAACATGTTGATCTAAATTAGGATGCATAGTATTATTCTTTGATTCAATAAATTGAATAAAAGTAGGGTCTATTACAGTATCATGGATTGAAGTTTCAGATTTGGTACGAAACAATGAATGCTCAAATGATAAATCAACTTGAAGATCCTCTAAGTTTGATAACTCTTTAGGAAGTGAATTTTCTTTGGTTCGCTGACTAACACTTTCTTGACTTTCTACTTTTTTTTTTTTTCTTAAGATTTTGTCTAGATTATCAACAATTATAGTAGGGTTTGGATCTGAATGTAACCTAGTATAGTATGTTCTTTTGGAAGCCAACATTTTATTATTTTTATTTTTTAATGAAACCTTTGACAACCCTAAAATGGCCTTAAGGTGCAAAGATGAGATTTAGGATTCGTTCAAGGTTTATTAAACTGAGGGCTGATGTTCCCCAGTATGGTCGCCACTATGTTAGCACTCTAAAATTTCCCTAGTGTTGTCATGCTGTGTTTAAAGAAATAATAGAGGTAACTACAAACTTACTTTTGAGATCAGGATCTAGCCTTCCCAACGCTCAGAGAAGGCTATCTCTTTATGATTTAACTTTGTTGGATTAATTGGTTATAGGCTAGTTATTTAAGCTTGGTTGGGTTTTGATTTGATTTGGTGGTGGAATCATTGGTTTAGATGGATAGATAAATGTATTTTTATCATTGGGTCATGGAGTCCAAATGTCAAGAAAACAAGACTAAATCAAGTTCTAAAGATAGTGTTCACAGGGTATTGTAGCTGAGTAAATTCATATCTTTTAGGCTAGATGGTGAAGTGGTTTTTCAATCAGGTTCAAGGAGAGGTTAAGGATTCCTCAAACCGGATGATGAAGGAAATGGAAGAGGTCAATCAAAACTAGGGAGAAATGAAGAATTCCCTACTCTAGATATCTGAAGAAAATATCAAAATGAATAGTTGTTCAAGACAATGTGTACATAAACAAATTCTCTAGTAATATTATAGTTATTTCATTCAAACTGGAAAACATGTAAGTATGTGAAATACTTAAGAAAATAACAATTTAACAAATGGAAGATACTTCATTGAAGTGGCCCAAACATGAATCCTGTAATGCAATGCCTTTATTACTCAGATCAGTCTGCTGACTTGAAAATATTACAATAAACCCTCAGGTTTTTAGATCAATATAACTATAGAAATGTTCAGAAACCCACACTCAATACTTCGAGTTGTGAAGTAATTATACAAAAATTATCACAAAATATCCTAAAACTCATTTAGGAATTATTCAAGGAAAAAGAAATATTTTCATGCAAGAAGATAGAGATAGATATGTAACTGATGCAAGCTATCCCTCTTTTATTGTTTGTTGTTGGTTTTTCTCTGATATTAAGCTATTTTTCTCTCTTGTTTTCTTTCTCGCTGACTTTCTCTTACACTGCCTTTTACTGATACTCTTTCATCTTTAAATATTGTTACTCTTCACTGTTTTACCTTGACTGCTCTGTATTACCTTTCATATTTTAGTAAATCATTCAAGTTTTCCCAAGACTCTGCATTTGGTAATTTAATATTTACCAATCTTCTGTAGATTTCATCAGTTTCTATTTATTTTGAAAAAGTGGGCTTGTTTATAAAAAAATGTTTTACCTCATGCTGGAGGTAAAAGAGGTTCTCAAAAGTCTGGTAAAGCACTTTTCCTTTAGGTATCCCTTTCATGGAGGAATTGTTGGCTTGCTCCTTTGCCACTTCTCTAATTTTCTTATCATAGTCTTCATGTGGTATCAACCTGTCATTAATCACCAATGCATTAAGCAGACCTTTCTGCCTTAAAGCATCAAATTTCACCATAAACCTGGCTATTGCTAGCTCCATTGTTTGGCATTTCTCCTCAAGTTGTATCATTGGGTTTCTTTTGGTGATTACCTTCTTTACCTCTAGTATGGCCTCAATTTTGTCAGCTATTCCAAGCTTCTACAATTCATACTTGTTCTTTGAGTTAAGGAACTGGATTATTCTTGAGGCTTCTTCTGGCTTTTTCTCAAGTTTGGCTCTAACCCTTTGAATTGCCTCACCATCCTCTTTGACCAAATCATTCTGCTCAAATATCACATATATAGATGGCCAAATATCATTGACTCAGTCAATCATATTGGCCCATAAAAGTTGTTTTGCTTGGGCTAGTGGCTCTTTCAATGTCAATTCTTTCTCTAACTTTTGTATCTTTTCATTCAATCCGTTTGATTTATGTGTCTCATTCTTATGCATGATTTGAGCTAGTTTCATTTCATCCTCTAGACTTTTTATTTGTTCTTTAAGTATATTTAGTTCGTTTGTTTGGATGGACATATCTTCCATGGCTTTGATCAGTTTAATTGCTTCATCACTAGGACGAATTGTTGCTGTTGTTGAACCCGTTGCTAATGTAGTTGTTGATGTAGTGGGAAGTGTTGTAGCTACCGGAGCCATTGTGGCCACTTAAGTTGCCAAAGTAGAAGGAATTGTTGTAGTAACTATAGGAATAGCAGTGGCAGTAGTTGCTTCCATGTTGGCCTATTTATCATGTACTAGCTTATCCATCTCATTCTCCATTTATTTTAATTAAGCATTTAACTGAAGAATGAGGTCCATCATCTCATCTTTTTCGCTTTGATTCTCTAGAACTTCCTTGGTCTGTGGATGTTTAGAAGGAGACAATTTTAGTTGCTTCTTCAATGCAACAATGTCTTCATTCTTGTTTTTTATGAGCTTCTCTTCTGCCTTGATGTCATTTGGATTATATCCAATCTCAATAACCAAATCTTCTAGTGATTTAATTTTGTTATCCTTTGCTTGTGAGGATGCCTTCTCTAGTTTAAACTTTGTTGTGATATTCTCTAGAGAATTTTGAAGTTTTTGTACACTCATAGATTTGTTGGTCATTGTTGAGTATATCATTTCTCATGCTTGCTTGTGAAATTCAATCTAATCTATAGAATGAACATTCTTGGCCAAAACTTCAAATTCTATCTTTTTGTAATCTGTTGATGACTTAAGATGCTGTGTTGTGGGGTGCAAAAAGGTCATTTGCATTTTCCTTGTTTTAATGTCAAAGAAGAAAGTAACATATTCTGATTACTAAGAGTCTGTTTGAAATATTGGGCATAGGTTTCAGCTTTCAATGCTTCATTTCTCAACTTGATTTCTTTATACTTCTCATTTATATCTTTTTCTTTATCCACTAGTTTTCTTGATGATGAAACTTCAATACTAAGCTGCTTCTAAATAATTTGAGTATTAGAGGTTGAAGGCTGATGAGTTTCCTCTGAAACTGCTAGAGCTATATTCTCTTTGACCATTGTATCTATATCAATGATTTCAACTATCTCAACTGTCTCTTCTTGTTCATTTATAGAATTTAGCTTGGGCTTCTTCCTATACATGATTTCAAATTAGTCATCTATTGTGTCGTTGTTTGAGCAAGAACCTTCTTCCCTAGTCCTTTTTGCATTTCTATCCTGTAGGGTTGGAGTATGTAGAATGGAACTAGTATCCATCTATTTCTCCATGTCTATTAAGGTGTTTTCCAACCACTCTGACTCGTTGGCATATTTTTCAATCTTTGGTTTGGACTCATGCATAAAAGGGCTCAATTTAAATTTGAGTCTTAGTTTGTTTATGACACCTAGAGGATCATACTGCCATTTGAAACTATTGCTGAACTTCATTTCCTGTAAACATTTTTCTACTTCTTCTCCAGCTTCCCTATTATTGTAGATAAAAGGACCAAGCTGGTTTTTTATTTTGAACTATGTTTTTTTCCTGGCTAATAGAAAATTCACATCATCTGAATTTATGATCTGCCTAATATACTCTAATGTAAATATCCTCATGGGGAGATATTTGGGTAGCTTATAGGGAGTTAGTTGGCATCCATACACCCTTACCTTAGTTTGTTTTTAGTATAAATACCAGTCGCCTATTTTACTGTGTTTGGACAACTGTAAAACTTTCTTTATCTCATCATTAATCCTGGGTTGATTGCTACTACTTAGCATGTTAACCACTGGGTGAACAAATGAATCAATGAACTCCTTGTAGCTGAAAAATGTGGAATATTTTTGGATTAAGGGTGTCCAAAAGATAATAGACATAGAATTGCCCTTAGTGTCCAGCTTTTGGATGTTAACTGTAAAATTGTCTGATTGGAAATATGAGAACATATGGAACAATACTGAAGAGTATTTAAATACTCTTTCATCTGGAAATATGATCAATTGATCATGGATTCTATCTGCTAAGAACTAGGAAAAATTGAAAATTGTTGTTGGAGACTTGCCTAGGCAAAAAATAGAAAAGAAAGCAAGTATAGGATCATCTACATGCTCATCAGTGGTATATCCTAGAATACAAGACAACATGGTTACAATCTGTCTGGCCCTCTCAGAGAAAATGGTGGTAGAGTATTGAGGATTGTCTCTAGGAATATGAGCCTCTTCTAGGATGAAAGTCTGAAAAATTTGAGATCTCATGGGAAGGTCCAGCTTTAAGTATAGGTCAAGTAGGTTTTCAATAGAAAATGGGGTTTCATTAGGCTTTGGTTAGATCTGTAGCATTTGGTTTATTGACTCTGCAGTTATTGTGAATAAAATATGTTGGTTAGGAGAGACTATGGCTTTTTGACTTGGGATATAGCAGACTTGGCATAAGTGGACGATTTCAGGGAACTGGTATACCTGTGGAAACCATTATTTGGGAAAATTAGACTCCCATAACTGAATATCATCATTCTGGTTGAAGAATTTGTCTTTACTCCAGTAGTGGAGTTTCAATAGATGACTAGGGGAGGCTGTGTCTTTGTTTTGGAAATCTTTGTTGGCCATTGGGAGGTGCTCAGTATCCAAGTGAGGGGTTTGCAGGGCTTTTGCATTCAGAATGCTTTGGGAAGCCATATTTTTGTTTATTTTTGCTGAATTAATCACTCTCTAGCTTAAGGAGTAGGGTTAGAACCTCTAGAATAGTGTGAAAGGTGAATACAGTCTACAGAAAAGGGTTTTTTGGATGTATAGTGGCTTTCTTTAGCTAGGCCAAGGTTTTAATTAGTTTAATTAATTAACCTATTAAAAATGTTGTCCAAAGCTTAAGTACAGGGCCTTTCTCGTACTTTCAGGAATACCTAGAAAAATGAATATTTTGTATGTAAACATGTTCTCTGGGGGTGACAAAGGCTTTCTGAGACTTCAATGGTATTTATGTTATTTCAAATTGGAGTTTGCAACATCTTCTAGTTGTAAACAGGTTAAAATAGTTGAGCAGAGTTTATAGGGTTTAGAATTGGTCGGTAGAGGTTTTTGGCAACAGAATAACAATGAAAAGGATAAAAAGGGAAGATTTTTGGTTTTTAACCAATAGTGTTTAACCTTTGGGTGCGGGATTTACTTTGAGCAATAGGTGGTTTCAATCTTACGCGAGGAGGTGGTATTATGGCTTATCACATTGCTTTTGAGTGTAGGGTGGTATTTTTTCAGAGGACGCGATATAACATGGGGCTAACATGGAGAAAAAAGGCAGTTGGGCAAAACCACAAATCTCACGTGCTTTTGGGATGTTAAAGATCAGATTTGGGAGCACACGATATGGGATGCAGGACATTGGATTTGCAGGTGGGTGATCGTAGGGTTATTGCGTGGTGGAGTTGCGAGGGATGGGTTAGGGTGTGGGGTCAGGTTTAATTAAAATGTGATGATATTTAATATATGCGATGGATTAATAAAATGTAGGACTGGGGAAGAAATATACTAGGGATATGAGTTAAAAGGGTATCAGGGAGTGTTTTCTAATGAGGCCTGATACATTATTTAAAATTAGGATATGGGGGCTTTAGTGGGTTTAAATGGAAAAGGGAAATTGATAAGGGGAGAATGATTTTTAAAGGGAAATGTCTAGGGAAAGGAGTGAAATAAAGGTAAAAAGGGTTAAAATGAGGGGGAAGGGATATTTTTACAAGGGGAAAAGAAGAGGGAAGGGTCCTTTGGCATCAAGAGGGGGAAGAAATATTAGGGAATGAAAATTAATGAAGGGGTAATGAAGGGAAATTAAAAATTTAGACACGTAGACATTTAGTTAAATGAGGGGAAATTAGTGAATGAGCTTTAGTATTCAGGCCTAAAATTATGTAGTGATTTTTATGGTAAATACCCAAAGTAATATACAACTTTTTTTGAATGTCCTCTTTCTTTGATAATTCTTCCTGCACATGAAACATAGGATTCAGAATGATGAAGGTGCATTTGAGCTAGAAACCTTGTGCATTCCAAAACCTCTTCTACCTACCCTTTATTGACCCTAGCATTTTCTCTTCATTGATAGGTGTATTTGAGCTTGCTGACCCTCTATTTCTTTTTCTTTGATAAGCAAACTATCTAATTCTAATCTTCTAACTTCCAATGGCCCAGATTAAATTGATGAGCTCATTATATTTCTCTACCTATCTACTGATCTGCCAAGATTAAAAAGTTTGGCTAGATCATTATTCTTTATCTATTAGCATGAAATTTAAATCATGAATGAATCAAGATTAAACTATTTGACCATCATGAATTGCGGAATTTTTGACAAGCTACACACAATCTTATTTTTGCAAGGCAAAGTAAAAAGTAGTGGCATTTGAATTTGCATCACTTTCAGAATCTATTTTTTATCTCTTTTTGGTGTGGTTCATATTTTATTTTCTTTTTGATCCTTTTCTTTTAGTCCTTTGATTTTTCTTTTAGGACTTACCCTCTTTACATTTTTTATTTTAATATGGGAAAACATTTTGTGGAAAGCAAAAGTATGTACAATATTACAAGACTAATCATATTCAACTAAAAATTATGAATCCTATTGTTATAGAACCCTAACAGGAGGTAAAGAATATCATCACCAAGAATAACCTCATCCTTCAACTATAGGAAAAGTGTTGCAATGTCAATACCATAGTACAGAGGTTTTTCAGCAGAATAGAACCCTTGACCAGCAAGGGTTTACCCTCTATTTTTGTGATCAATGAAAAATTGATGCAAATTGAGGATTATGTTCAGAAGCTGGTAGAAGTGGGCAAACATGAAGCTTCAGTTTCAAACATCACAGGTTCAGCAACACTAGCACTAATAATAAATACACTTAGGGATACTTTCTATATCTTGAATGAAATCAGACACATATTTTAGTAAAACCCACTTTTACTAAATATACAGAGATGGATGAAATCTATAGAAAAGTAATTAAGATATCTATTCCAGAAAAGAAATGTTGGGAATAATTGACAGGTTTACTTGACTGAAGGGTGATCTAACAACATTCAGTTTTTGGAGGAATCGTCAACTAGGTTCAAGAGTTTTAAAATTTTCCAGCGACAGTCATAAACACCTAAGCACCAAAATAGTGCTAGATCAACTAGTAATTTTTATTTTGATTTTGTAATAATTTGTTTTTGTAAAAACAGTTTAGGATATTTTCTCAGTTCTATTGTTGTATAAATAACTCTCTTCACGAGTTATTATGGGCTACACCCTTGAAGAAGCAATTTTTAAGCATTTTATGTACTTGAATTTTCTAGATCATTAATATAAAAGCAAATGATTCTGAATTCTGATTTACACATTTTTGTGTTTCCTATAAGTTTTTCCAGTATTATTCGTTATGTTTTTCTTCATATTCTTATGACTTGCAAATATAACTAGGTAGGAATATTTGGGTTTCAATTTATTCCTATAAGCTTTTGAACTGATAATCTATAAAGAGAATGAATTAATGAATTGTTTGTTTAATTAATTTACTCTAAATCAATAAATCATTAGCATCTCTTGCAAGCTTTAAGAATATTCTGTTAAACCTTCAGAACACCATTTAAAGGTTTTCATACTTATAATTATTTAATTTTCAATTTGAAGACTATAATAATCATATCATTTCTCTATTTATGCTCACTACCATACAAGCTATATCACTGTATGAATTTTTATATCAGCCCTCTGTTTTGATATTAATATTATTCAAAAGGTTAGGAATTACAGTGTTACATTTGTTTCATACATTGGTCCTCCAAATTAAAACGAAACCTCCAAACAAACATCTTATATGCCCTGGCCTGATAGCTAGCCATTATCATCTCAAAGATACAACATCAATCTAGTGTTGTTGCCAAGGATTCAAATTTCATTAAGTTTTCCCTAGGTCAACGATATTAATCCTATTCCTTTAAGGTGACTAAAAGTTTAGATAAGTAAAAATCCTTCACCTGGAGACTCCATTGTGCCAAACTGGCACCTTTTAAGCACACAAGATCCCATTCTGAGTCTGACAAAGTTAATCCTTTTCCAAATCTAGAGAAACTTCTGAAAGGACCAGTTCCAAAATAAGATATCAACCATCTTATTCCAATTCAACTTTACACACTGAAGGCACTATACATTTTGATCCCTATAGTAACATTCCATTTGATCCAAATACCACTCATTTATCACCTAGGGTTCTGAAATTTTATATAGGGGAGTTGATTTCAAATTAGCTTTCCTTATTCATTCTCTTGAATCTCATCTAGAACCCCCACTTCCAACGGGATCTCATAAATGTCAGTCTAACCTGGGTGTTCACTTTCCTGAATACACACCTATAGACTTTATTTCCCCTACCACTTATTCATTTCATTCCACTTCTAAACAACTCGAATCTTCTACCTCTAGACAACCTGAAGGGACCTTTTCTATATATTCAAATCCATATTTTGAAACAAAAGAGGATATTCAATCTCAGGTCCACAAGCTAGTAATTAAAACTCCTCTAAAATCATTCAGGAAGTCTCCACCTTCTTTACCTCCTCCTAATTCACCTCCACATAGTAGTTCACCCCCTCTTTCACCATCTTCCCCTTCTTTATCACCATCTTCCTCTTCTTTTTCATCATCTTCGCAAACATCTCATATATCATCTTCTACTATGGCATTCCAACCCATTGTATAGGCAAGATATGCAGCTTTTGTTTTAATACAAGTCCTTGATGCTTTCCCTAATGGACATTTGAAACATCTCCCTAGGTATAATGGAGAAATTGGTCCTTTAGCTGAAGACCATCTTCAAGAATTCCTCGACATTATAGACAACATGAACATAGAAAAAGAGAATGTTTACATGAGGTTGTTTGTTCAGTCTCTTGAAGGAAATGTAAGAAGTTGGTTTAGGCAGTTACATGCAAATTCCATTAGAAACTGGGAAGAACTAACAAATATATTTAAGAATCAATGGGGAGTGAAGAAAGATTCTCTTTAATTTTTAAATGAGTTTGATGAACTTAAAAGAAAGTATGGTGAACCTGTCTCTGATTTTATCAAAAGGTTCAACAAACTTTACCATAAGGTGCCTGTTGTTTGTATACCCCTTGTAGTAGCAGCGAAATCAAGATTTTCAAAACCTTTTGAAGATGATTTTGCTATTATGTTAAGAGAAAGAACTTCAAGAACTCTTGAATATATGCAAACTAATGCTATAGAGGTAGAATAATAGAGCTACTTTAGTCACTTTAAAGGCTAAAGAGGAAAAGACACAAAGAAAACTTAAGACTAGTCAAGAGGCCTCTACTTCCTCTAAAACTAAAAATGAAAATTCTAAAATAGATGAAATAAATTCACTTCTTAGAAATCTATCCAATAGGATTTCCAAGATTGAGACTCAACCTAGGATAGTTCAAAAAATAGTAACTAGACCGAAAAATCAAAATCAAGGTCAATACAAAAGAAATCCAGAGTTACAATTTCTTCAAAGACCTAGTAATGATCAGCAGGTTCCAACTCCTCTACTAATAGATGATTAGCAACCTGATGAAAATACTATGACTATCACTAAAGACATTAATAACATGGATAATTCCTCTGGTCAAACAATCATTATTCCTCTCTCAAAGCAAAATTAGGTTTAAGAAGATCAAGAATCCTCACAGGTTTGTAAATACGATACCTTCTCTGAATTTTTAATTGTAGAGTTAAACAAGAGATATGATCTTAGGCCTAGACCTGGACCTGGAAGACCTCACAAGGAAACTCTAATAATTCAACCTCGAACTAAGGATGCTAAAGCTCAAACAAATATTATTCGACCATTAAATCGGTCAACTGATACTTCTCAAAATGAAAAGAATGTTTTGTCTACATTTAATGTTGAAAAGGAGTTAGAAAGAGTTAAACTCCCAATTCCACTTTTATAACTTTCCAAAAACCCTGGGTATAAAAATCAAGTCTCCAAATGGATACAAAACACCTCAGTTGATGCTAAAAGTGATATCATTAGTCTACAAGATGAAAAAACAGTAGTTGTCTTTGGTCCTAGCTCAGACATGATAGATGAAATAGTACCTCCTTTCTATGTAACTCTTAAGACAAATGATTCCATGTTATACAATTTTATGCTTGATTCTCGAGAATCACATAACCTCATGCCAAAAGCTATCATGGACCATTTGAAACTTGACATAACTAGATCCTATCATGACTTGTACACCTTTGATTTCAAAAAGATGCCTTCATTAGGATTGATTAAGAATTTAGTAGTCACCCTTGCCCAAATTCCATTGAAAAGTGTGGTGCTTGATATAGATGTCATAGATATCCCTCCCAAATTTGGAATGCTCCTTTCTAGGTCCTACTGTGCCAAATTAGGGGAACTCTTCAGAATGGGTATGTCTTATGCCACTATTCCAGTTTATGGGGGAGAACAACTAAGGTTATATAGAGAGGTAAGATTTTTGCACACTGTTTGTCGAACATACCAACCAAGGAACCATGCCATTTATGTAATTGATCAAGATTTTGGTTGTTTTCAACTCTCGTCAAACCAAGCTCATGAAACTCAAGTTAAAATTGAAGATGTAATTGAAAGTCCTGTACCAAATCAAACTGATGTAGGGAAACTATTCTTTGATGGTTCTTGTACAAAATATGGAGCAGGAGCTGGGGTAGTTTTAATTTCACCAGAAAAATAAAATATTACCCAATCATGAAAACTCGACTTCGAAGTTACAAATAATGTGGCTGAATATGAAGCTTTCGTTTTCAGACTGCAGTTAGCCAAAAGCTTAAAAGTCCAAAACTTAAGTGTTTTTACTGACTCAAAACTTAATGTCAAACAAGAGAGAAATATTTGCCAGAGCAAGCATCCTAGGTTTAGTCTTACCGAAATGAAGTTTGGGACTCAGTTGAAAATTTCTTTAATGCTTTTAATTTGACTTATATTCCAAGAGATTAGAATATTCAAGCAGATTCCTTAGTTGTTTATGCAATTTCATTTAAAATCCTTGATCAGACCAATGTACTCTATCAAATACAGGTCAAATATAGACCATCTATCCCAGATAATCTCAAATATTGGTAGATATTTGAAGATGATGAATAGTTGAAATCTTTTCTGCAGGTTATAGATGAATTTTCAGTTCTACAAATTGATGAAGATAGAACAGAAATAAATGAAAATACAAATGAAAAAGATACTTCAAATTTCAATTCAAAAATTTATAATCATGATATCATCCAATTGTCCAACAATGTTATTCCCAAAGGTCTCATTCCTTTAGAGAAATTGTTTGACCAAAATGATGTCCTTAGAAACCCTCAGTCCATTTCTACACAAGATGATGTAGAAGAAATTAACATTGGAAAAAATGATGATATTAAAAACATCAAAACCTGTGCATCTTTAGATCCAGAGATCAAAGCTCAATACCTCAAGTTACTTGAAAAATACAAGGATGTTTTTACATGGACTTATGTTGATCTAAAGACTTATGACACTTCATTAATACATCATAAGATTCCTTCAAAAACAAAAGCAAAACCTTATCAACAGAAACTGAGGAGGATAAATCTAGCTCTTCGACCAACTATAGAAAAGGAAATTAAGAAAATGTTGGATACCTAGATTATTCTCCCTCTTAGGTATTCTAATTGGGTTGCAAATTTAGTTCCCATTAGAAAGAAGAATGGAGAAATCAAACTGTGTGTGGAGTTTAGAAATTTGAATAAAGCATCATTGAAAGATAACTATCCTTTACCCAAAATGGATCAGCTGCTTCGGATGGTTTCAGGAGCACAAAGACTTTCTATGCTTGATGGTTTTTCAGGCTATAATCAGGTAGATGTTGATCTAGCAGATAGAGAGAAAACAACCTTTAGTACACCCTGGGGTACATTTATGTATTCTAGAATGCTCTTTATCTTATCCAATGTTGGAGCAACATTTTAGAGAACTATGGACATAGCTTTTGTGGGTCAGGTAAATAAATTTGTGGTTATTTATCTTGATGACATAACTGTTTTTTCTAACTTTGATCAGAAACATCTAAAGCACTTGACAAGGGTTTTTGACAAGTGTAGAAAATTTGGAATATCACTGAATCCTAAAAAGTATTTGTTTTCTATCAAACAAGGAAAACTATTGGGCCATATAATTTCAAATGAAGGAGTGGTGTTTGATCCCAAGCATGTGTCTACCATTAAAACATTGACCTTACCTAGAAACAAGAAGGAGATTCAAGATTAATTTTTTAAGGAGATTCATCCCAAATTATGCTGAGATTGTAAAAGATATAACTAATATTTTCCGAAAGGATCATGAAGTTAAGTGGATTGTCTCTTCCAGACATGCACTTGATCAGATGAAGAAAACTATCTCTGAAGCTCCTACCTTGGCTAGCCCTGATTACACTAAACCATTCAATATCTTTTCCTTTGCCTCTGAAACAACCCTTGTTGTTGTTTCTATTAAAAAAGAATGAAGATTCCAATGACCAACCCATAACCTTTTTAATGAGAGACCTCGAGCTTAAGTATGACATCATTAAGAAGCAAGCCTATGCCCTTATTCAAGCCCTCAAATTTATGAAGTGTGGAGTTATAAAAAGAGCTGGGACTCTCATTTAATTTATGAAGTGTGGGCAAACAGAATTACTCCAAAAATATCTACTGGAAAATCACCTTTTCAATTCAATCTTCCCTACCAATTTGGCCTTTCCTATTTTAAAATTCCTGCAGGATTAAATAGATGAACCTAATGATTTTTAAAGGAGAATAAATCAGATTATTGAACTAAATGAAAACAAAGATGAAGTTCAATAGAAATTGAAAAAGTATCATAATAACATGAAGAACCTATTTGACAGAAGAGCCAGGGCAAGAGACTTCAAGGAAGGTGATCTAGTTTTAAGGTGGGATGCCATAAGAGAAGACAAGGGAAAACATGGCAAGTTTAACAACTTGTGGTTTGGACCTTTAGCAATTGTTGAAGTGAAGGGAAACAACCGTTTTGTGCTACAAAATATCGAGGGATGTATTCCACTTATCTTGTAAATGGAAGGTTTCTCAAACATTACATTCAGTACTGAGAAGTTGAAATAGAGTTCATTACTACCATTGTAAAAATCTGGTTTAGTTTACTTTTCAGGCTGTCAATGTGATTTTTTTACAGCAAAGACTCCATAGCCCTAGGAGAAGGCACATGGATATGTAGGTTCTCTGCATTCTACAGGAGAAAGCAATTCCCAATTGGAGCCAATGTTGTGGCATTTTTTGGTTTTGCTAAGTTAGAATCAATTAGCCAAAAAATGAAAAATATATTTGAAAAAATGTTAAGCTCAGATATGGACAAAAAGAATATTGAATAAAAAATGTTTGGAAACATTTTGATAAATATGTCCATATCAAAGAAAATGTTAGAATATATGCCCTAAAAAAGGAAAGCAAAAATAAAATGTTAGGTTAGAGAGAAAAGAAGAAACAATAAAGTTTGAAAGTATTGCAAATCTAAATGCCACTACTTTAGTCTAATTCAATTTTGCAAATAATAGTTGTATGCAGTTTGTTTAGATGCCACACTAGTTTATTTTATCCAATTATACAGTTTAATCATGATTGGATTTAATTTAAATTGATTGTCATAGGTAGAAGATAAAATTGGCTCAATAGTTTAATCTAAGCCAATGGCGGAAATAAGGTATAGAGGTAGATTAGGCATAAAAAGAAAATGTTGAGCTGCTAGTTTAAATGCACTCTGAAAAATAAGTGAAAATGTTAGGAATAGAAGGATAGGTAGACATGTGAAATCAAATTGAAGCATCAAATGTTTTAATTCTAAGTTGAAATATTGGGAAAACATATATATGAAGGGTTTTAATTATCCGAAAGTTTCATAAGCCAATGTTATTTCATTTAACCCCCATGACTCACAGTTGTCACATCCACCCTCAAAGTCGTGACCCCAACATCATTTCTTCTCATATGTTAAATACCTCGCACCTCACCTCTCATCCCACACACTCTTCCATGATCTGATGGCCCACGTCCCTCCTCGGCCCTCATTCACTGTTTGAACTTTATCGAGGGGGGTTGGGAGGGGGGGACTGAAATGGGCAGTTTCCCATACCACCCATATGAACTACGTTTTCCACTTTTTAGTGTTTTGGGACAAAAATCTTTAAACTGCTAACCACATCACCTTACCCCCTAACGCGGTATATTAAAGGAACATTTACCGCCACTCTACCTGATGCTCCACGTCACACTCCATCTCATATCTGTCGTCCAATTAAATACTGCCTATCTGTTGCCCATTCAATTCCGCTTCCACAAGTTTATGACTCAAACATCCGTTAATTAATCCGTTCGATAATTAATGTAAATTCAAACGTTCAGTACCACCACAGATCCACTTTTTCATTTATAAACATTGTATTATCTATGAGAATGGTTACACAGTGAGTTTCTGCAACCATATTAATCATTGAAGTTTTCTTTCCTACAATTCAATCGATGTCCAACATTAAAGCAATCATTCGTCCTATTCACGAATCCAACATCCAGGTCCACTTACCTCTTGGTCAGTTATATGTTTTTACTGTGATCACTCTCTTTTAGACCAATCTTTATCATTTACACTCTGTAATTTTTTTGACAAAATGCCTCCCAATGGTAAAGAAATCGCAGAAGTCCCAAATCCTTTGATTCACCCACAGGTCGACTTCCATCATACCCCATTGGTCGACAAATATTGCAAAATCGTTGAGAGTTCTTCTCAATTTGATCTATATGAAATCTATTGCTAGATGGAAGATCATCTGATTGACCAAACAAATGTAATAAGGTTGTGGAACTCTTAATTACCTCATTACATTTTCGCATAGATACACAGAGCACCTGAATTTGTAAGAAAATACCATGAATCTTATGATCCCAGCCAGCGAGCAATTATTTCACCCAAAGGAGAAATCCCTTGTTCAATTAATTCTGATTCCATTGAAAAAATGCTATAGGCCCCTTCTACTACACCAACCCATCCTTTTTCCCATGAAAACCTGATAGAATCTTATCAAAAACTAGACTTTACTAAAAGATCCCAGACCCTTGAACTGTTTCTAGCTATTGATAGTCCTCTGCCAAAAAGAAATCCTCCTTATGATTCATCTATTTTTCCTGATAGAACTAAGCAAATTACCACTATTTTTTCCTATTTTCTTGGTTATAACTCCGATCAATCTGTCAATGAAGCCATCCTTGGTTTCTTATCCATGTTTTCTACGAATTCTAAACCCACTGTTATTTATGATTTCAGTGATTTCATTGCTAAAGCCATACATGAGAAATTTTTCAAGTTCAATATTGAAGAAGTATTCAAGTATGATTCAGTACTTGTTTACCTTTTTATATATTTTCAGGGAGACAAATTGCCATTTTCCTTACAAAAGTTAGATGAGGAGGGAATTCAACAATCAATGATATTTTGGACTTCAATGGGGATGAAGGAAAAAGAAGATTTCACATATAAAAAGTTCATAGAATTGTTTATTCATCCAGTTATTAGTCTTATGAGCAACACTCCAGTACCAAGGATCAGTGAGGCAATTATTAAAGAATTACAGTTGGTTGATCAAGCTACAACAAGGGATTGGTATTGTTACCAAAACTACATAGAGATTAGGGTGTATGGTTGTGAGATTCCACCCTACAAATTGCCCAAGTACCTCCCTATCAGAATATTTGCACTAGAATACTTAAGGCAAAGGTTAAATGTAGATGAAGTACACTTTGTGGCTGCCAAGAAGAAATCACAATTCAAGTTGAAAGCCCAATTTGGTCCATTCATCTGTAACACTAGGGCAGTAGGAGAGGAAGAAGACAAATTACTAAAGGAGATGAAGTTTGGTCTCAGTTTCACTTGGTCTTATGACTCATTGGAAGTGATTTCCAAACTCAAGATGGAGAAAAAATTTACACCATATCATCACATAGCCAAGCCTGAGATAGAACAATATAAAAATCAGTTGGAATGGATAGAGAACACCCTCCAAGAGGTTGAAGAGTAGGAAATTTCTACATCAAATGTGCAAAATCTACTTGCACAAGAAAAGATAGCGAAGAGAGGGAGGGAAGGACAGTCTTCACCTACAATTGAAGCAACAAGCTAGGGATTTAGGATTGTACACAAGGAAAAGAGACCTAGGATCTCTGTGATTGTTGGTGCCACAAATGAACCTCAGAAGACATCATTTAATGGACTATGAGTGACTATGCTTTATACACAGCCTGGTAGACAATCTACATAGTCTCCAGCTCACTCCACTACCTCTCATGAATAGCAGGTAGTTCAGACTAGTGGAGGAATTCCAAAGGATAAGGAGGAAGACATTTTTCATGTCTTTAGTGAGATCAAAAGGAAGAATGAAGAATTAAAATTGAACACTTACACCCAGTTTTGGACGCATTCTTCTAGCTCTCAAGCCAGACTTCTTTCAGTCTTTGATTCTGAGAAGGGAAATATGAATATGGCTTTCTTGCAAGCCCAAGTTCCATAGCTTAGGACTGCTACTCAATATAAAAAAAAAGACTTCTTTTGAGTTCAATGTAAACCATGTGCATCCAATTGATCAAATTGAGATGCACAAACGAACTGGGTAGATGATGTTTTCCACCTTGAAAAACACTACCATGAGTTTCTCAAAAATGGAGGTTACCCTGGCCAACACTCAACAATAGCTAAAGTTGGAGAAAGTCTCCACATTAGCAAAGGATACCAAGATCCAATTCTTGAAGAATCTAGTGTTGAAGATGGGATATGATCCCTCAAATATAAACACTACATAATAGATTAGTAAGGAAAAGAATGTTGAAGTTGCAGCATTAAAGAAGTAGCTAAAATTCCCCGCTTCTGAGGACCCAATGGATAAAGACATTGAGGAGTCAGAAACTCAAAGTGTGATATGATGAAGCTCATCATAGAACAAAATATGCAGATCAAACAAATGGAGGAGTAGGTTGAGAAACTAGTAAAGGAAAAAGAGGAAGATGTTAACAAGGCTCAAACTCGAATGCATATAGTCCCCTTTATAGCAATTCCCACCACCAAAGTTTCCACTTCAGCTATGACATCGACTACAGGTGCAACAGAAGGAGTTAAACAGCTTGTTGAAGTTGTTAAGAACCTTTTTATTCAGATAGTAGAAATTAATAAATTGGAGGACGAACGCAAGGAGTTAAGGCTTATGAATTCAGTAGCAGATAGTTCACATGCAAATGATTTGAACAAAGTCGAAGGTAAGATTGAAGTACTACAAAGGGAACTCAAGGAATATTTCATTGGAAACAAATTGGGTTTAGCAAAGGAAATCTTGTGGGAAGAAATTATAGAATCAATCAAGGATATTTGGCCCTTTATCAAGATAGTGTTTGATCAGAAAGATCTCTTAGAGAAAGCTCAGGAAGCAGTTGAAACCATTACCAAATAGCTTGAGCATATGCCAGCAATTGCCTTTGATATAATCAAGTTCCTAAATTCCAAAGACAGCTATGAGCTTGAGGAATTAGGCATAAATGATAGAACAACAACTATATTGGAGGTAAAGAAGATCATCAACAAGAAAAATCTCATCCTTCAGCTATAGGGAAAGTGCAACAATGTCAATACCATAGTATAGAGGATTTTCAGCAGAATAGAACCCTTGACCAACAAGCATTTACCCTCTATGCTTGTGATAAATGAAACATTGATGCCAATTGATGATTATGTTGAGAAGATGATAGAAATGGGTAAACATGCAACTTCAATTTCAAACATCAGAGGTTTAGCAACACCAACACTAATAGTAAATACACTCAGGTATACTTTCTTTATCTTGAATGAAATCAAACACATATTATTAGTGAAACCCACTTTTACTAAATATACGGAAATGGATGAAATCTATAGAAGAGTAATTAAGATATATATCCAAGAAAAGAAACTCTGGGAAGAATTGACAGATTTACTTGACTGAAGGGTGATCTAACAACATTCATTTTTTGGAGGAACAGTTAGCTAGCTTGAATAGTTTTCAATTTTTCTAGCAATAGTCACAACACCTCAACACCAAAATATTGCCAAATCAACTAACAATTTTTATTTTGATTTTGTAATAATCTATTTTTGTAAAAATAGTTTAGGATATTTTATTAGTTCTACTATTGTATAAATAACTCTCTTCACGAGTTATGATGGGTTGCACCCTTGAAGAAGCATTTTTAAGCATTTGATGTACTTGAATTTTCTGGATCATTAATACAAAAGCAAATGATTCTGAATTCTGATTTACACAGTTTTGTGTTTCCTATAAGTCTTTCTAGTATTATTTGTTATGTTTTTCTTCATATTCTTATGTCTTGCAAAGATAACTAGGTAGGAATATTTGGGTTTCAATTTATTCCTATAAGCTTCTAAAGTGATAGTCTATAAAGAGAATGAATTAATGAACTGTTTGTTTAATTAATTCCCTCTAAATCAATAAATCATCAGCATCTCTTGCAAGCTTTAAGCATATTATGTTAAACCTTATGAACATCATTCAAAGGTTTTCATACTTATGATTATTTAATTTTCAATCTGAAGACTTTGATAATCATATCATTTCTCTGTTTTTACTCACTACCATACAAGCTATATCACTATGTGAATTTTAATAGCAGCCCTATGTTTTAATACTAATATTATTCAAAAGCTTAGGCATTATAGTGTTACATTTGTTTCTTACATTGGTCCTCCAAATTAAAACAAAACCACCAAACCAATCATCTTAGATGCCCTGGCATGATAGCTAACCAATACCATCTTAGAGATACAACATCAATCTGGTGCCATTGCTGGGGATTCGAATTTCATTAAGTTTTCCTTAGGAAAATGATATTAATCCTATTCCTTTAATGTGAACAAAGGTTTAGGTAGGTCAAAATCCTTCACCTGACGACTCCACTATGCCAAACTGGCACCTTTTAAGCACACAATATCCCATTCTGAGTCTGACAAAGTTAATCATCTATTCGATCCAAAGAAACTTATGAAAAGGACCAGTTCCAAAAGAAGACATCAACCATCTTCTTCCACTTTAGATTTACACAATGAAGACACTATAAATTTTGATCCCTATAGTAACATTCCATTTGATCCAGATACCACTCATTTATCAACTAGGGTTGCTGAACTATTAGATAGGGGAGTTGATTCCAAATCAGTTTTCCTTATTCATTCTCTTGAATCTCATCTAGAACCCCCACGTCCACTGGGATCTCCTAAATCTGAGTTTGACCTGGGTGTTCACTTACCTGAATACACACCTACATACTTTATTTCCCCTACCATTTATTCATTTCATTCCACTTCTGAGCAACCTGAATCTTAAACCTCTATAAAACCTAAAGGTACCTTTTTTGTATATTCAAATCCACTTTTTGAAACAAAAGAGGATATTCAATCTTAGGTCCACAAGTTGGTAATTGAAACTCCTCTAAAATCATTTAGTATGTTTCCACCTTCTTTATCTCCTCCTAGATCACCTCCACATAGTAGTTCACCCCCTCTTTCACCATATTCCCCTTATTTATCACCATATTCCTTTTTTTTTGTCATCCTTGCAAACATCACAAGCATCATCTTCTACTATGGAATTCCAACCCATTGTACAGGAAAGATATGCAACTTTCGTTTTACCACAAGTCCTTGATGCTTTCCCTAATGGATATTTGAAACATCTCCCTAGGTATAATGGAGAAACTGGTCCTTCAATTGAAGACCATCTTCAAGCATTCCTAGACTTTGCAGACAACATGAACATAAAACAAGAGAATATTTACATGAGGTTTCTTGTTCAGTCTCTTGAAAGAAATGTAAGAACTTGGTTTAGGAAATTACCTGCAAATTCCATTAGATACTAGGAAGAACTAACAAATATATTGAAGAACCAATGGGGAGTGAAGAAAGATGCTCTTTACTTTTTAAATGAGTTTGATGAACTTAAAAGAAAGTATGGTGAAACTATCTATGATTTTATCAAAAGGTTCAACAAACTTTACGATAAGATGGCTATTGTTTGTAAACCCCCTGTAGCGGCAGCCAAATCAAGATTTTCAAAAGCTTTTGCAGATGATTTTGTTGTTATCTTAAGAGAAAGAACTTCAATAACTCTTGAAGATATGCAAACTAATGCTATAGAGGTAGAATCAAATAGAGATACTTCAACCACTTTAAAGGCTAAAGAGGAAAATACACAGAGAAAAATTAAAACTAGTCAAGAGGCCTCTACTTCCTCTAAAACTAAAAATGAAGATTCTAAAATAGATGAAATAACTTCACTTCTTAGAAATCTGTCCAATAGGATTTCCAAGATTGAGACTCAACTAGGAGAGTTCAACAAATAGTAACTAGACCTTGTTTTATCTCTGAGATAATAATGGTCAGCTATTATGCTAGAGCATCTAAGATAATTGTTTTGGGGGTTTTGTTTTAATTTGGGAGACCAATGAATGAAACAGATGTAGAATTGATGTGCCTAACCTCTTGAATAATATCAATATCTCAGCAGAGGGCTGTTATAAATATTTACACAATGAAATAGCTTTTATGATGATGAGCAAAAACATAAAAGTATATGATTGCCATAGTTTTCAAATTGAAAGCTAAATAATCATAAGTATGAAAACCCTCAAACTATGCTTAAAGGTTTGAGAAAATACACATGAGCTTACAAAAGATGTTGATGATTTATTGATTTTGAGGGAATTATTTAAACAAATAGTCCATTAATTCATTCTCTTTATAGATTATCACTTCAGAAGCTCATAGGAATAGATTGAAATACAATTATTCCTACCTAGTTATCTCTGCAAGGCACAAGTATATGAAGAAAAAACATAATGAATGACACTGGAAAAACTTATAGAAACACAAACTGTGTAAAACAAGACTTAGAATCCTTTGATTTGTATTAATGATCCAGAAAGATTAATTACATCAAATGTCTAGAAATGCTTCTTCAAGGGTGCAACCCTTAATAGCTCGTGAAGGGAGTTATTTATACAATAGTAGGATGAAAAATATCTTGAAATAATTTTACAAAAATATATTATTTATACAATCAAAAATAAAATTGTCTAATGATCTGGGACTATTTTGGTGCTGCACTCTTTGATGACTATTACTGAAAAAGCTGAAAAGTAGTTGAAGCTAGCTGACTGTTCCCTCAAAAACTAAATGCTATTCAATTATCCTTAATCAAGTAAATATGTTAATTCTTCCTAGCGTTTCTTATTTGGGATAGAAATATTTGTAACCCTCCTGTAGATTTCATTGATCTCGGTGTATTTAGTAAAAGTGGGTTTTATAAAAAATATATGCTTCATTTCATCCAAGATGAAGAATGAATCCATGAGTGTTTTTACTATGATAGTTGGTGTTGTTGATCCTTTGATATTGGTGAATGAATCTACTTGGGTGCCCACCTCTGTTAACTTCTTGACATACTCCTCAATTGGCATTAATCTATCATTAATAACCATCATAGAAGGTAAACCCTTGTTGACCAAAGGTTCAATTTTGTTGAAAAATCTCTGAACTATGCTGTTAACATTGCTACACTTTTCTTGTAGTTGAAGGGTGAGATTTTTCTTAGTGATAATGTTCTTTAGCTCTACATCGTTGCATTTTTGTCGCTTGTTCTTAATTCCTCATGCTCATAGTCATCCTTGGAATTTATAAATTTGATTATATCAGAGGTAGTCTCTGGCATATCCTTCAGCTACTTAGTTATGGATTCCACTGCTTCTTGAGCTTTTTCGAAGAGATCTTTCTGATTGAATATTATCTTAATGGAGGGCCAAATCTCCTTGATTACTTATGTGATTTCTTCCCACAGAATTTATTTTGCTAAACCCAACTTGTTTCCTATGAAGGAATCTGTGAGTTCTCTTTGCAACATTTCCACTTGGCCTTTGAGTCTGTTTGTTTCAGTTGTATGTGAACTATCTGATATAGACTTCATAAGCCGTAATTCTTTGAGTTCATCCTTTAGTTTATTGATTTATCCTATCTGGATAAAGAGGTTCTGAATAGCTGTAGTAAGTTTTTCAGCTCCTTCTACACTGTACCTGTTGCTAATGTAGTGGCTCAAGTAGAAACTCTGGTGATGGGAACTACTGTAAGGGAGACTACATCCATTGAATTTTGAATGTTCTTGATAGCTTCCTCCTTCTCCTTAACCAATTTATCCATCTGCTCCTCCATTTGTTTTATTTGAAAATTTTGTTCTATGATGAGCTTCAGCATATATGAATTTTGAGTCTATGTCACCTCGATTTCTTTGGCCATTGGATCCTTAGATGCTGGTAGTTTCAACTGTTTCTTTAATGCTACAACCTCAGTGTTCTTTTTCTTAATGAGCTCCTCTGCAACATTTATGTTTGAGGGATCATATCCCATCCTTAGCACTAGGTTTTTCATGGATTGAATCTTGGTATCCTTTGCTAACAAGGAGATGTTCTCAAACTTTAATTGTGACTAAATGTTGGCCAATGCAACCTGCATGTTTAACAAACTCATAGCAGTGTTTGTCAAGGTTGAAGCAATCATTTGTCCAGTTTGTTTGTGCATCTCAATTTGATCAATTGGATGCACTTTCTTAACATTAAACTCAAAAGAAGTGTGTTTCTAGTATTGCGCTGCAGTCATGGGTTGAGGAACTTGGGCCTGCAAGAAATCCATTTGCATCTTCCCCTTCTCAGAGTCAAAGACTGAAAGAAGCCTGGCTTGAGAGCTGGAAGAATGCTTCCAGAACTGGGTCTAAGTATTCAACTTCAATTCTTCATTCTTTCTTTTTATTTCACTAAAGACATGGAATATGTCTTCCTCTTTATTCTCTGTAATGCCTACAACAATTTGGACTATTTTTTGTTCATGAGAAGTGGTAGATTGAGTTGGAGATTGTATAGACTGTCCACCAGACTATGAATCAATATTCATAGAGAACCTTTGTTTCTTTTTCCTATGAAATAATTTGAGGCCTTGGCTTGTTGCCTCCATTTCAGGTGAAGATTATTCTTCCCTCCATCTGTTGGTAGACTTTTCCTATGCAATTGGAGTTTGCATGTTTGATGTAGAGACTACCTACTCCTCAGCTTCTTGGAGGGTATTCTCTGTCCATTCCAATTGATTCTTGAACTGTTCTATCTCAGGCCTAGTAGTATGATGATATGGTGTGAACTTAGTTTCCACCCTGAGTTTGGAGATGACTCCCAATGGGTCATATGACCAAGAGAAACTGAGAGAAATTTTCATTTCTTTTAATAGCTTATCTTCTTCCTCCCCTCTTGCCTTGATATTACAAATGAAGGTACCAACTTGAGCTTTGAGCTTAAATTGTGATTTCTTTTTGGCAACTAGAAAATGTACTTCATCTGCATTCAATATTTTCCTCAAGTATGCTAGTGTAAAGATTCTAATAGGGAGGTACTCTGGTAGTTTGTAGGGTGGAAGCTCACAGCCAAAAACCCTAATTTATATTTAGTTTTGGTAGCAATACCAATCTCCTGTTGCAGCTTGATCTATGAACTAAAGGTCTTTGAAAATATCTGTTGAAAATAATACTGAGAGGGGGGGTGAATCAGTATTATCTAGTCCTTTTAACAATTCTTCCTTATTTATACTTTGAATTATTTTTGCATATCAGTACCATAAAATAATGAACAAGAAAAACAAACAGTCACATCAAAGAACACCAGATATAAGGTGGAAACCCAATGTGGGTGAAAACCACCTGCTGCAATATGTCTCTATCTTCTTTCAAATTAGAAACTCCTTTAACAATGGTCTTGTACTGGTGCAGTCCTTTACCAGTACGCAGGCTGCAACCTGCGGAGAGCTACAACTCTCTCTCATTTCCAGT